>JALPQI010008573.1:0-57649 GCA_025490895.1 Thaumatotibia leucotreta
GCTTCGCCTCGGCCTACAATTACACGTCGTCCGAGACAGTTCCCACTTAAACGGCCTTGGCATGTAATACTAATCTTGACTTCTCAGGTTTCACCAGGCAACCCTCGATATTTGGCAAAGAGCTGTTCAAAGCAAAGTCTTTCCAAGTTAATTCAATAATAATCGAAGTTAAGTTATATCAATGAGAAATTCGCGTAATTATAAAATTGACAAACCAAACCAAAGTAATAGTTAGCCTAGTTTTATTTTGAACATTCATTCCATTTAAGCTGTTTGTCGCCTTGAAGATAAAATTTAATTTCACAGAATATTTAGCTACGCCGATTTGCCATGATACGCACTTATTGGTAGAGTCCTGGTATTTCGTTCTAAGTATATGAAAAGCCAACAAAAATGGGAATACATCACGAGTACGTGAAAAATATGCAGTTGGGCAGTGTGAATCATTTTCTTTTAGCTAAGCAAAATCTATATTGAATCATCCTTTAAAAAGAAGAAGTAGAAAATTTGTTCACAGTAAGCTATGATATTTACCGTGCAGTTAAAAATGGGAATAAGTCACGAGGACCTGAAAAATTTGCAGATGGGCAGTGTCAATCATTTTCTTTTAGCTAAGCAAAATGTACATTGAATCAACCTTTAAAAAGAAGGAGTGGAAAACCTGTTCACAGTAAGCTATGCTGTTTACTGTGCCGTCAAAAATGGGAATAAGCCACGAGGACCTGAAAAATATGCAGATGGGCAGTGACAGTCAATCTTTTAGCTAAGAAAAATGTACATTGAACATTGAATCAACATTAAAAGAAGGAGTAGAAAACCTTTTTACAGGAAGCGTTGCTGTTTACCGCTCCCGCTTCTGAGGCATGTAGTAGCCCGAATTGAAGGTACGACGTTTGTTCGCCAATCACCAATTGAGCCGAAGCCGCGGCTCGGACAAACGGCGGGACTTCTGTAATAGCCGATATGGGAACGTGAAATAGAAATGTTTTGGGCTAACAGTTTCGTTGGGGATTTCCTTTTGATTTTGAGGCAAAACGGGCTTTTATCGAACTTGGACATTTTCTACGGTTCTAGGTATTTTTAAAGTAGACGTAAGCAAGATTATTGTTACAGCTGCTATCTTTTTAACTAGTCTCGTTCAGATTAGGTGTCAAAAATCATTGTTTACGACAAAACGATACATAAAACGTTAGCTATTTTTTATTTATTTCATACGACTCGTAGAGTGGAGAAAATCCACACCGTCCATTTACAGATTTTGTACAGAAGTATTTGTACAAAATTTCGTTAATATATTTAGTAATTACTCCTGTAAAACAATAAAGCACATGACATTCCGCTCGAATGCGGACTGTAAAATCCAACCAGAGAAATGTCCCAGGTATATTCGATCCCTTACGATTTTCAAACCTGCAAGAAAAGAGCGTATTCACCCCCATTTTAAAGGTCGACAACGCACTCGTAATACTATGGGTGTTACGTGTGTCAATTGAAGACGGTGATCGCTTACCATCAGGCGATACATCTGGCTCGCTTATCTCCTAGGTATTCCATAAAAAAACCGTACCGAAATATTTAATTAGAACATTAGATTAGAACTCATGGTGTTATTAGACCTTATTATAGAAACTCATATAGACACAATCTTACTTACTATCTTTGCCTATACCCCAATCGACTCGTACCCAAAATGTACCTAATAAAGTCCCCATCGCACGTATTCAAAGGCACCTTATTCAAATCAGAGTTTCAGGACTGACCCATCTCCACTTTGAATAAAAAGATTTGTTCCGGGTCGGTGACGAGTCTCGAAGTTTTGGTGTTTGCTCGGGTTCCATCGAGGTTTATGTTGAATGTCAACAATCTTTAACTTATCGGCTACGTGTGAAGTATGAGGAAAGAAATCACTATAATGTCAAGAGGCCCAGCAGAAATAGTGATCATTAATAGCTTAGCCCTTGTCGGTGGAGTTAATTCCATTTTCTATTTAGTCTCTGTCACTCTTTCTGTGTTTGATTGATCCATCTTTTAAGCTCTTCGTGAGGAAAACCTTTCTCTTTTTTTCCTTCCCCTTATTTTCCCGCCAAATGAAAAGTCATCGACACGACTTTTTTTTATCACAACTGTCTACAATCCGATTCTTGCATATAAGTTTACTATTACGTTACTGCTCGATTTTTTTCGATCGATATCATTTGCGCTTTGTAAATATGATTACTAAAATAAAGTTGTTTACTGAAATATCGCTCCAACAGGCTGAGCACATGATTGGCGCGACAGTATGTCGCCGCGAGATAGTTCCCGTCTCGTACTAATTATATTCGTAAAAGAGGGACGAGTTTATCTCATGCCAGCAACAACATACTGTAGCACCACATAGTAAGCCTACAATACGAAGTAAGTAAACATGTTTGCAATATCAAAACAGAGGCAGGCCATTATTTTCAGTATTCTGAACCCCATTTACCCTCCAAAGACAAATGCACCAAACATACGCCCCTTGGCCAAAAGAAACGCTTTAATCCAGCAGCAACACTAAGTGCGGGATCGTTAATAAAAATTCGCGTTAACACTCGGAAAAGCGAGAAAAGCGCCTATAGAATTTCCGAGGGAACCGGCGGAATTTCTACAGCGTTCCGTGGAATTAAGACCGCTTTATGCTTTCATTTTTATCTGGTTAAGTGTTTTGCAGTTTTTATTTTTGCCAAGCTAGGCGCGATGTTAAACGCCTATACAGGGTGTCTGGAACACCGATGGAGAAACGAACAATTCCGTATAAAGTTTTAGGAGAAGAAAAGTATCATTCCATCTCCAAAAAACCTTGTATTCGCAGGATTAGAAGAAAGTATGAAGAAGGTGGGGCCCTTTTTTGCGAATTCGAAGCCGTAACTTTGATTTACAATAAAGAAACACGTATACGCACTAGAACTTCAGATCGTGTATTGATTATAAAATCCGGCTAAAAGCATGTCGGGCCATGCTCAGTGTAGGGTCCCGTAGTTATTAAAAGACAGCTAGGCTATACTGATGTCGTTCGTTGATGCTGTTCCAAGAGTATGCCCGATCCATATCCATTTAACAGAATATTGTGCCTAGGCATGTTTAAAAATAGGAATAAGAGATTTTTATTGTAATAAAATTTATTGTGAATTAAGTATGAATACAGAGAAAATATAAATGAATGACACTTTCCCCAATTATTACATTATTTTATAAATGAAATTGATCAACATACATCATCATACATCATCAGCCTATGATAGTCCACTGTTGGACGTAGGCCTCTCCTATACTATGCGTATAGAATAGACGCATTAGGAGGTAAATGCCCATAATCGCTACGCTGGGCAAGCGGATTGGCGATCGCAGTAATGTGTCCACTATGATGACGCTGCTGCCCATCATAAATATTTTGTCAAATAATGGTCAGTGAAACTTCAATCCCTTAGTCGACTCTTACGACACCCGAAGGAGGAGTTGGGGTGGTGACAAATGTATTCTTACTACCGTCACTACACGGTCAAATTTATCAACATCATACATTTTAAATGTGAAACCCATGGACAGTTTTATTTGCAAAGAGCCGTGTATTGATTACATTAAAATTTTAAAGGCCATAAACAACTTACAGTGTATTTTACTGCCAATAAAGAACCGATAGTCTGCGAGGTGGTTTATTATTACTTTATTCTCATAGTTTATGTGTTTGTTCAGAACATCGTAGAATGGAATAAGAATAATTTATTACGTTAACTGGTTACATAGTAAGAGTAGTGCAATACTGTATGTTCCAAACTAGATTGAACCTTCTTATGGCCCACTAAGCCAGTTATAATAGTGCATTGTGTATTAAGGGCGGTAAATAAGCAATTGTGAACAAGTGCCAAAGTAAGCGCCAAAGGCGCAGGATTTATTTTACACGAGTTTATAATTCTTGTACCGATACCGCCCGTGTGGCACACATAATGTTTTTCATCATACCTTGTGAGTGAATAAATAAATATGATAATTATATTCTATTAATTTCCAAAAAAATAGGAATTCCCTCGACTCGAATACAAAAGTGATAATGATACTTCGAATTTATCATTTTTATTAGGGTTCCGTAGCCAAAATGGCAGAAACGGAACCCTTATAGATTCGTCATGTCCGTCTGTCCGTCTGTCCGTCTGTCACAGCCGATTTACTCGGAAACTATAAATGCTACAGTAACGAAATTTGGTAAGGATATGTGTTGTATAAACCGCTACAGGATTATGATACTAAATTGTAAAAAAAAACTATTGGGGTGGGGGCCCTCCATACATGTAACTGAGGGATAGATTTTTTTTTAGTTGTATATAAGCGTGTGGGGTATTAATAGAAAGGTCTTTGAAAATGATATGAAGGTTTATAAATCTCATTTTTATTTAAGCAAATCGTTTTCGAGATATCAGCTCTCAAAGTCTGAAAAATGTGTCCCCCCCCTCTATTTTTTAAACTACGCTATATAAAATTCTAAAAAAAATATATGTTATGCACATTAATAAACTCTATCAACCATTTTTGGTTTGATTAAATTATCTCCTATAGTTTTTGAGGTAGGTTGATTTAACTGTATTTTTTAAATTGATAATGGTACGGAACCCTTCGCGCGCGAGTCCGACTCGCACTTGGCCGGTTTTTGCAATAATTAGTAAAAAAATCGCTAAATATCCAAGGCGCAAGGTTCTAATTTATTGACATTATATTTGGGGCCAACCCTACACGGTGGCTAGGAAATGATCGGAACGGCCACGGCGCTCAGAAATATCTGAACAGTTACTCTAACACCACGAAAATGCCATATTTGTTTTGTATAAGTGTAGATATCTCTCGACATTATAATTCTGTTCTGACTGTACGATCTAGCGACCCTACCGCGAACTATGAAATCCACAAAAAACGGGGATTTCTCTGTGTAACGCCTTCGTTGGAGTGACAGAGACAAATACCCACAGAGAAATTTACGAACATCGGTATTCACAGTACCAGGATGCTTAGCCAAGTTGCCAATCGTTAACGCTTAGTAGCGTATAGTTATCCCTCTCTGTCACTCTTTCATATTAATGCGACAAAGACAGTTAGCTGCCTTTCGTTTACGATTGACGATTAATCGTTAGCGATCGGCAACTTGTCTAAGCACCCAGGCACACTAGCACCATGACAATAGGAGCCTGCGGTTCTACCGCGAACTGCTAAATCCGCAAATTACTGGGATTTTTCTCTGCCACTCTAACGATACCTTGGTTGGAGTGACAGAGACAAATACCCGAAATTTACGAACTTCGATATTCGCGGTACCAGGATGCTTAGCTAAGTTGCCAATCGCTAACGCTTAATCGTGTGGTGACGGCAGTAAGAATACATTTTGCACCCCAACACCTCCTGTGGCTGTCGTAAGTGTCGACTAATCACTAAGGGATTGAAGTGTCATTGACTATTATTTGATAAAAGATTGATGATGGGCAGCAGCGTCATCATAGTGGACACATTACTGCGATCGTCAATCCGCTTGCCCAGCGTGGCGATTATGGGTATTGCTAATGCGTCTATACGCATAATAAATAGGAGAGGCCTACGTCCAGCAGTGGACTATCATAGGCTGATGATGATGATGATGATGAACGCTTAATTGTCAATCGTAAACGAAAGACAGCTAACTGTCTTTGTCTGAATAATATGGAAGAGTGACAGAGAGCGAAAACTATGATACGCTACTAAGCGTTAGCGATTGGTAACTTGGCTAAGCATTTTGCCCAGATGTTTATGAGCACCACCCTGGCCGCTTCAATATATCTGATGGCCAAGGCGACTGTACAGTCGACGTAAAAAGGTATAATTACGGTTTACGTGCCAAAAATATATTTACACGACTTTATTACCATTACATTAAGGTCGTGTAAATATATTTTTGGCACCTAAACCGTAATGATGTATTTGACGTCGACTGTACCAAGCCCCTATAGAAGAACACTGATATGGTTTCTCCATTAGGAACAAGGCTTATAGAGATTAGGAACGAACCTATTTTCGGTTTTTCAGCTTATCCGGCTTTCATGCTTAGATGGATCCGAGTAATCGTTTGTGAAATATTTCATTCCAAGTTTGTTGAAATATGATTTTATTGTTACCTCAAGTCTTCGAAGGTTTATTTTTAATTTGTCGCCAGAAGGGTCTAATGCCGCGGCCACGACATTGGTCTAAGGCGACCGGCTTAGCGGAAAACCATACGTTCGAGAGGGAGTACCCATATCGGCATCACGCTCCAACTCATGGATTCGCTCGCAGCGGCGAGCCTTAGGCGACCAGCGGGTCGCCTTAGACCAATGTCGTGGTCAGGCCTTGCTTTTGTTTTCCAATATTTTATCTCGAATGTGGTGTGTTAACCAGGGAAAATCTTCATGGACCCTGAGAATGGAGGAATCAGACAGTGCCGGACTCTTTAGCCGGTAAGAGTCCGGTTTACAAACCCAGTTAACACGTCACATTTGGTTTTACAGGAGGATTAAATATTTTTTTGAAAGATTGTTTTGAGTCTTCGAAGGTTAGATATAAATGAAACTTATGCCAGGATTACGCGAGGTTGCGTGAGCTAGGATCGTACTAGGGAATACATAACCGATTACGGGTCTTATAAATAAAATAAATATGTTGGCACATCTTACACAAATCGACCTAGTTCCACGGTAAGCTCGATTAAGGCTTGTGATGTGGGTACCTTGCGACGATATATATATAATAGATAGATATTTAGATACGTAGAAGCCATGACGAAGGAACAAATATTTGTGATAAATAAATACACAAATAATGCCCTCGCCGGGATTCAAACCTGGAACCTCTAGCTTCGTAGGCAGGGTCACTACCAACTAGGCTACGGAGGTTGACAAAAGTTGTGACACATATGGCACTATCTGGAGCCTACCTATTTCTCGAAAGCTTGTAACTTGTAATACAAGCGGAAGACCTTCTATCTAATTAATAGTGTCAAAAAGAGACTTCCACTTGTAAAACAAGTTACAAGCTTTTGGGAAATGGTCCCCTGAAGTTGGCTTCAATATTGTGGTTTGTATAGTACATGAGTACATTTGGTTTTGTGTGTTTGCTATCCATGTTTAGAGATGTAAATATGTATGTACTTGTTTTATTATATGTTTCAATAAACTATTAACACCACATTGCAACATGCGCGAATAGATTTCAATAGAATATTGTACTTCTTAGTCGAACTGAAGGCTTACCCAAGATTTCTGCAATCGTATACGATGATAATCGATTTTGTCAGTTTGATTGTTTGGGTCGGCAACGCGTATGTGACACCCCTGGGGTTGCAGGCGCCCATAGGCTACGGTGACTGCTTTCCATCAGGCGGGCCGTATGCTTGTTTGCCACCGACGTGGTATAAAAAAAAAGCGATAAGTCACATGACCATCATAATGTATGGAATTGTCACGTGACTTTTCGTTCGGATCTGTCATTCTCATACATTTATTACTTATCGCTTATCGTATACGATTGCAGAATGGCATCATGGTTAGGCCAACTTATTAAAAAATATTTTATCTGTTACGAAACTAAACATTGTGATACTAATATCGTTTGAAGCAGTTTTTTTGTGGTTTGATAGTCATTTGCAAAGAAGCGACGGACGAGGATGAAGGTTATAAACTCAAAAATGTTCACCACAAATAAATGTCGCAGTTTAAAACCATATATTGCACTTACTTTTTACCAATTGAATTATGCCTTAAGAAAACATTGGTATTTTGAATGTTCCTGGAAATTCTTGATTTTCAATAGATCAATCATCAATTCATTATTAATGAACTGAAAAGGGTATATATTTTTGGAGACCCGTTTTTATTAAAAGTTGTTTTGTTTAAATGGGTGTCTAATACACGGTGCTCGTGAGCATTTCGAAAGATTTTAATACTGAATTCCTGAGCATATTTAGAGTATTTATTGTATTATAAAATTTCCTGGATTCGGCTTGGTTCCAGAGATAATTAATCAGTTTTCGAAATAAGTTTTTCGACGTAACTCGTCATAAAACTTCTTTTTGATTACAATGCTGCACAATGTGCTCTAATATTACCACACCTTTTGTTTGACAATAAAAAAATAAGAATAGACTTGACAAAAAACCTGTCCCAAAAAAAAATAATTAAAAAAATTGTTGTTATGATAAATAGTATTCGAAATGTTAAAAAGTATTCAAAAAGTCTAAAGAAAAAAAGAATGTTTTTGTGGAATTTGACATTAGGTCTCATAATTTATTTTGATGTCTAGAATGCATATTTAAAATCTTTCGCAATGCTCGCGAGCACCGCGTATATATACAATGCAATGTATGAATCTGATAAAAGCGGTGAATTTAACATTATTTTCTTCTTTCCTTATCAGATGACGACAACCCGGTCCACAATGAAGCCACCCACTTGGCAACGTTGCCTGAAGAGGAAGCAGCAGTCGCCATGATGGGGCTTCCTCGCGCTGGGGAGATTACCAGAGCGCAGCTGAGGGTCAAAGAAAGCAAGGAGTTCAAGGTAATCATTTATATTGTGGGAGGACTTCAGCATTCAATCAAACAATAGGGCTTCCTCGATATTACTTTTATATTAATCTTTTCTTCATTACATTATATCAATACAATTTATAGATCTTCACATGAAGCCTGTCCACTTTCAACTGCCCCCTATCTAGATTCTTCTACATGACAGAGATGGCAAGCATTCTAAAGTTGAATTCTATATCATGCCAGCCATTCGTCATATGAAATAAACTGTAAAGGTTTAATACCTTTACAATATATTTAAACTTTATTGAACAAAACTAAAACTTAAAGTACAACAGGCGGACTTAATGCTGTGAGTACATTCTGTAACACGAACAGACAAAGTACAGTTAGCCAGCAGCCGGTTTCTTCAAAATCAAATAAAATAAATGAAAAACAGTTCACGATTCTCGGCGATATCGAGTAACATGAACATAAAAAAAAAATCTGTAGAATTGAGAACCTCCACCTGTTTAACGTCGGTTAAAATAATAATAAATCAAAAAGGTTTTGGTTTTGAAGTAGGTCTTAAATTAATGTCAGAAGAATTATTAAAAAAAAATGTATTTAAACAATGAAGAAATCTCGAGCTCCGTTAATAAAATGATAGCCAGAACATAAAGATGCATTCAGACCAAACGAGCATTCGCTATTCTAACCCCCTACTCTACAAAATTAGATCTTTACACGAAACGTGATTCGTTGATTTCGTAGAGTGGGGGATAGGCGAATGCTCGTTTGGTCTAAATGCACCTTTACAAAGCGCAATCAGGCCAAGGAGATTGTTGGGGCATTTCTCCGAGCGTTTCAACCGCCGTGGCTTAGGCAACATTATTACGTACCGGATTTTCGTTGGTCTACCAATATATCCAAAAGTTCTTGCATCTCTCGGGTTTCGTGTGATAAGGCTGCCACCGAAGCCACGGCGGTTGAAACGCTCGGAGAAATGCCCGTCTGGCTAGCGATGTGACATCGATTATTGGACTGTCAGTGAGTACGTCAGTTACACTAATTAGGTATCCAATCGAATCAGTCGCCACGCCATTCTGTCGATCTCAAAATATCTTTACATTTTTTTTTAATATATCCGTCAAGTTATTAAGATATTTTTGTTTACCAACTCAAATTGTTTAGTTAAATATTTTTGAGTTGTATTTTTTAAGCAGTAACACTACGATGTATAAACATTTTAAATCTTAGATGTAACAAAAAAAAATGTCATCCGCAGACCACGAACCCTGTAAAGTGTTCGAAACGTCGGAATGAAGTTAAAGTTATTTAATATACGCGAGTTTATCCGTTTTCACAGTTTTATTTCATGTGTAATCCTCGCGGTAACCGAAGAAAAAATACTTCAATGCCAACCACGAAAGCTGAAAACGTGGATCCCACCATCCCACCTCCAGCGTTGGTTAACTCGCTATTATTTCTTTGGTTATACGATATGGTCTTTATGGTCTTTGGATATATGATACCTATCTAATATCTAAATTAAAGTTATTAAGATTGGGGCTACTTTTTGACCTCAACTCTACAGATTTTTTTTTCGGACGCGTATATCCCTGAGGTGATCCCGTCGCCACCAAGTTGGGGTCTGATCATGGGATCATTGAGAAATCAGTTGAAGTCGGTTTTTAAATTTGATGATTATTGAAGCTTTACTCCTGCAAAAGTATTGTCCTATTTCAGTGAAAGAGTACAGAGAACAGAACGAGTATATAGGAGCTATAAAAATAAAAATCGTTAGCTTAAGAGAAAATGCAAGCTGGAAGCACTTAGAAAAATAGGCTCTTGAATAAACTAATGCTGTCACTTCCCATTGCCTAGAGCTTTAATACAGTAAGAAAGGGATAACTGCAGCTTCGCCTTATAATACCCACGTAAATTTGGTGAAAACAGGGTATCCTAGTCTCCTGTTTCCTCCTCCAAAAATAAACCGATACTAATACTTAATCCACAGAATAATAAATATTAATAAATAATTAGAAGAAAGATGAGTTTATTCGGTCTGTTTAGATTAACGTCTGGAAACGCATTTGAAATTGGCTATTTTCATAGTTTTTTAACGCTTCTAGTTCTGATTACAATAATAATATCAAAAAAACCTACTGACATGACCCTAGCATATGTAGCTTTAGGTATTTCATTGTAAAAATATGTCAATATCAGCATTCTCATGTATTCAATAGGAAACAGGGGAACACATTTATATGGAAAAAGCTATTTCCCATTTACTCTTAATATTATTCGAATTCGGGCGCGATACGGGGCATGATTCTTTCCATTTTGCCCACTTTGTCATCTCTGCAATGGAGTTTTTCAAATTCCGAATGCCGTCAAATGAACCGATAAACATTTCCATCATGGCGGACCATCGGCCGTTAAGAGCTCGTTTGTATGGAGCGCGCATTCGACCTTCCGATGGACGGATATTGATAAAATTTGAATTCAGCCTCAATTTTGATGAGAGGTAAAGCTTAGTGACAAAATGGCAAAATAAGGCAAGAAAATAAAATCTAAATTGAAAATTAATGGTAAGACCTTGTTAGGGCGACAGTAAATTTGAATTATTCATGACTCGGCTACAGAATAGAATATACATAATTCCCAGTAACTAAATCGACGTTTGACATTGGAAGGTCACAAAGGTTTATCTAGGCATAACACGTCTTTCTAGGAGCTCATGAGTCAAACCGCCCGAAAATTCTCAACGTGTATATTATCTCGATATATTGTATTTATGTAAAGTGTTATTTTATTACCTTAAAGAAATGGTATAGTTATTTAAATATATTTTTCTCAAACTTGCTACGTACGCAATGTTGATGTTACGTACTTTAAAATAAACCCGGAAATACTACTATGTATCCACAGCAAATCTCAAAAAGTTTATTCATTAGGACCACGTATTCGATATTGATAAAAATTGGTAGGCTGGTGGTAAAGTCAATGATGCTGAGCAAGATCCACCACCTTTCTCAAAATGTCCCAGAAAGTTTATAGGTATGGAAGTTTCCTTCTTTGTTACTAGATTCCTTATACATTTTGGTAATAAAAAAGGGATATTTGGGATTTTTTTTATGAATATCGAAGACGTGTTCCAAATGTACAAACTTTTTCAGAAATTCTCACAAGTAGAATTGTATCATTCTTGCAATTTAAAGTCATATACCTACTACAACTGGAACGAATTTGTTTTGTTCGTGAACTTACAAAAGAGTACAAATATCGATATTTTAACTCATACACTGTACATTCTGTACTACAATCAAATGTTCAAGCTCCGTGCACAGAAGTAAAAACAAAAAACATATTTCCGAGAGTAATCCCAAACGATCTCAGGATTATGTTTTCGTGACAGTGCCCATCGCCGCTGCAAAACCATTTTCCAAACCATTCTCTTTGGTCGTTCTAAAATGAACTCGTCTGAAGTATTCCATTACGACAGTGCTCGTGTCTCTAAAACTGTTATGGGGATAAGGGTATATCTATGATTTGATGGTACATGTGCGCACGAAGAATTCCGTATTATTTCAATTTATCATAAAAATCACGTTTTTTCTATGAGCCCCTTGAATATCTATTTTATTCTACTCTTTCATAGGTATTTGTTGTTACAACGACAACAGCTATGCTATTCTTTTATTTACAGATTCGACGCTGCGTTCGTCAACGAGCTCGACGTCGAGACAACCTTGTCTAAAATCCTAGCTGTTTTATTTGACATTAGGAATCGAGGTCGTGGGCGAGTTCGTCGCTGTTTTTCGTTGAAGAATACGAAGTTCGTACATTAAACGTCAAACTCTCGACGCAGTGTAGTTCCTGCTCACGACGCATTCGTCGCCGAGCACTAGTGTCGTTTAAAGTACAGAGTAGTGAATACCATTTTTAGGCTCGACGCTGCCACAGCGCTGACACAGCGCTGACAGCAAGGCGGTTTACTTAGTGAATAACACTGCAGAAATACAGCATCTGTCAAATGTTCAACTGTCTTACTATCACGGTTCATGGGATTACAGTCTGAAGACAGATGGACAGGAAGACAGCCGACCCTTAGTAATAGAGTTCCGTTTTACCCTTCGGGTAAAATCATCAATCATCAGCCTATAATCAGTCTGCTGGACAGAGGCCTCTCCTATTACCTAAGAGCACGGACGCATTAGCAGGTAAATGCCCATAATCGTCACGCTGGGCAAGCGGGTTGGCGATCGCAGAAGTGTGTCCACTCCACTTATGATAATGCTGCTGCCCATCATCAATTTTCAATAAATAAATGGTCAGTGACACTTCGAATCCCTTAGTCGACTCTTACGACACCCACGGGAAGAGTGGCGTGGTGACAAATGTATTCTTACTGCCGTCATCTCACGGCACTTCGGGTATTACGGAAGTCTAAAAAGTGACAGTGAAAGAAAAATACTTTACTGAGCGATAGAGATTGGCACCTTGGCTTTCAATCTGTAGAGTACTCTACGCTCAAACCTTCTAAAGCAACGATAGCAAACAAAGAAAGATTTATTTAGAATAATTTAATACGAAATTGATTATGAATTTGCGTAAGGTATTTCCAAATTATGAGAAGCAATTGTAAACAATTAATTGAGTTTCTACTTATTCTGAAGTTGGTATGTAACTGAAATGATTATTGAAGTCTAATAAACTAATGAAAGCTGCTGTATTCTTCTTATTTTTTTCTTAAGATACCTATACAATTAAAAATGTAAATACATCACAGGATACTTTATACCTCTAATTTAATTTAATTGTGTAGTAATTGTCCTGCAATCTCAGCAAAATGTGTTTTTTTAGGATACTGGCTTATAATCTCAATTGTCCTAACAAATACAACGGGCCTTACAAACTGATCAACTTTTCATTTTGTAAATTTTTGTTTAATATAAATAGGACCCTGTTATACAGAGTATCGATTTAATACGGGCGACAAATAAAGCTGAGACAATATTCATTACTGTAATGTCGGTACAATGCCACAAGGGCCAATCTTAGATATAGGTTAGGTTAAGTAGATTAGTTTTGAAAATAAATATATAAAAATTATTACTCTAAAAATTAATTGAGTTTTTTATAGTGCACTTAGTTATGACACTATAATTAATTTCTAATGATTTCCCGAGGAGCAATGTATTTGAAAACATTTTTATGGCAGTCATGAAATCAGCCTACCTTTATCTGTCAACGGGCGTTAAACTCGAATGTTGTAGCATAGCAATGTTGATAGATTCATTTTACATATATCTCAAACTGTACAGTTTATACATATATCAGATTGGCCCTTGTGGCATTGTACCGAGGATGCAGGCGGCATTTCCTCGCTGTATCGCAATACTAATGCGTTATGCGAGGAAGTTGCCAGCTCTTCGGTCTTTAAGTACGTCAGTTTTTTATTGTTTTTTTAAATAAAAATTACCGTGTGGGTAAGTCCGGCATATTTTATTCGTAAGGAAAGTCATATGCGTCTTATGTTGTTGAGTTAGGTGTGGAAATCAGTTGGTTGACGGACTTTCCTGAAGGCGGTCTTACCCGCATTGACCTTAAATATAATTAGGAGGTTAAATGCGAACGTTAAGAGATTCGCACGTATTTAATTTACATCCTGTATTAATGGCCTTGGGTCGGCATGGACTTATATATCATTTTGTAACAAAATATAAACACTTTTATAGTAAAACCACCTAAGCAAGAATAATAAAACTCGCTCAACGTATTACACGAATCACGAAACTAGCTTATAATAAAATTGTCAATTAACTACTCTTATTACCGACACGCGACGTCATTCACACGATTTCCACCCTTACGTAGTTGCAATACGGGTGTTATTAGGATACATGTGTTCATAATGCCTACATCGTTAGGATCACGCCTCCACTTAGGTGGGTTCTGGAAAAGTCTGCCATTTCCTCTGATTGCCGATTGACGAGCGAAGGGATATAATGTGCTTATTTAGAAGGTTTACTAGGAATACAGTATTACGTGAGTATCAAAAATAGTATGAAATAGCATACATACATCATCAGCCTATTCCAGTCCACTGCTGGACGTAGGCCTCTCTTATTAAATAGCGTATAGAAGCAATAGGAGGTAAATGCCCATAATCGCCACGCTGGGCAAGCGGATTGGCGAGCCCAGTAATGTGTTCTCTATGATGACGCTGCTGCCCATCATCAATTTTCTATCAAAGAATAGCCAGTGATACTTCAATCCCTTAGTCGACTCTTACGCCACCCGCGGGAAGAGTAGGGGTGGTGACAATTCTTACTGCCGTCACCAGACGATCAATGGTATAAAACAGCAGTAGAATAAAATTAAATAAATAATATGTAAATATCAAAGGCAATCTTCCATAAACCGACACCTCATCAATCTTTTATCAAATAATGGTCAGTGATACTTCAATCACTTAGTCGACTCTTACGACACACGCAGGAGGAGTTGGGGTGGTGACTGCCGATTCTTACTGCCGTCACCACACGGCGTATTCGAACCTCCCTTTGCTAGTCTAGCGACAAACAAAACTATTACTGTATGGAAAACTGTTTTCAAAGTAATAACAATTGCTAAGGCCATAATACTGGCAGTTATACTAAACTATGTCAACCCTCGTGATCGCCATTTTGAGATAATCGTATTATTAAAGTGCGCACTACTTTTATCTGTTGGAAATTGTTAATAATTCTTCAACATACTTTAAATACTATCATGAAGATGATTTTGGTGGATTGTAATAGTACATTACGATACAAGTGCAAAAAGAATGAAGAACAAAATGAGTGGCGATACATTGAAGCACGACCGAAGGGAGTGTTTTAAATCGACACGAGTTACGAATTTCGTTTTTGCTCGTGTCTCGTACGGCGTTTTTTAGTACAGATGGCCCTCCGAAGTTTTGAACCTGACGTAAAATGACCCACTTCTCACACTAGGGCCTAAAAAGGGCACCATCTGTACTAAAAAATATATTTTTCGTAGTTATTGAGGAACTAAACTTTTTTTATTTTGCGTTGTGATCGGTGAACGTTATACGTTGGTACTTTTTCTTTGGTATACGGCATCTTGTATTTATAATCATATTTTAGAATCTTAACTAAAACTAGAAATATTATTACCATGTTATTGAAAATACATAATTTTATCGTTTTATCCTTGACCGTACGGAATTAACCAATACTACAATTAACCAAACACTAGGCCACTCTAGAACCTTATCAAAATAACAAGTAGTAAGGAGTTTCTTACAATTTGATTTATAGCTTCACTGGTTCGGTACGGTTGAGTGTAGCAATAAGAATTTAAGTGTCGCGCTAGGGCATATTCTTTGACCTCTACTATTCCTGTAGCAGTTTTTGTTCTTTTGTTTCAGAACACTGTGGACAAGCTGGTACAAAGAGCCAACGCATCAATAATCATAGGCACGTCGTCTTGGAAGGAGCAGTTTACTGAAGCCCTCACAGTCAGCTCGGGTGAGATATCCATCAATTTTGTGGCAACATCTTTTTTTGTCAAACTTTTACTGGTTGCTTTTTGTTTTTATTTCATTGGCTACTTTATCTGTGTACAAAATCATGTCTCGACTAAAGCATATTATATTTTATTATCCACTCACTTGCTTTGATTCTTGCGATAGACTATGTCTATGTAAAATAAGAGTGATGACATGTAACAAAAGCTACATGAAGCTAGTGAGTGGTTATGTTCTTTTTATCATACATAATTTTGGATGACATATACAATACCATATTGATTTCGAAAGGAAGTACCAAGCAGTCTGAGAAATAAAACGATGAAATATTTTTGTAAGTTTGTTAGGAGATATATTTTTTCTGCTTCTTATTATTTTGAATAATTAAGCTGTTTGCGTACTTATGATGATCCTAATGATCAACACTAAATCAATCTTATGTCTGGTTTTTAATGCCTGTTTTACATTTATACACAACATATTACTAATCCTACTGTAAAAGAATCGCGTATAACACTCCCTTTTTTATACTCCAAACCAAAACTAACAGAATATAATTTAGATGCAGATTTATGATTCAGTTTCAATTAACATGTTGACCTATAGGAGGACCTAATAATGAATATAAGTTTAGTAGCTCGATAAAAGGTTTTTTGATTGAAGTAAAAGCCAAAAATTATATCATTATATTTATTATTTTTGGAGACATAGAAGTACATGGTAACACTGAAGTTCATGTAGTTATGTCCAAAAACATTCAAGATTTCGCGGCAGTAGTGAGATTAAATTATAAACTTTGTGCTTAAACCCAGTTTTATAGTGGCAGCACGCAGTTTACGCAATAAAATGTCCGTAGATAACATTGAAACTTCTCAAAACATCCATTAGGCAAAAGCTTTTAACCTAAAAAGGCATAAAAGTTGTAGGCGCGAGCTTCATTTCAAAAGTTTACATTTATTCTAGAAACATAAATTGGTTTTGTGTGAGAATATTTCTTGCGCCAACTTTGATACCTCTGGACCAGATTTGATTTTAAAGTTGTTCAGTTTTGGCCTAGTTTTTGCACGGAAGTTTTATGAGAATGACGTTGTACCTTTTGGTGTAAACATCTCTACAAACAACCTGCTGTTTTGTCTTGGGGGTCTTAGGGTCCTAGTTCTTAGCGAAAATTAATAAGATCACATTCATATTCGTTCTGTATTTGCAAACCCCCATTTTTTTAACCCTCATTTTTGTTACTCAAGTATTTATTTACGGTTTGCCTATTCAGAATCATGAGTTTTTATCTTAATAAATGGTTAACAAAATTATTCCAAAATGACTAATTGTCTGTAGACTGTAGAGTTTTTGGTATTTCCATTCCTTTACCGCCAGGGAAATTGTTGTTTCTCCTATATTTATCATCTGTTTGAAAAAGCCAACAGAGTTAAATCTCTAAAATCGAGGTTTTTTCAGCAACTGCTTCCAATAAAAAAAAAAATATAAATGTATAGGTAGTATTGAACGTTTAGAAAATATGTCTTTTGGGACTATTTCTAATTTTGCACTAAACTTGTTATCAGAATAAAGTACAAGGTCCTGTTTTTCACTTTTAAATTAAGAATTTTAAAGGGATAAACAAGGCTTATCACTAAAACAATAATAATTTATCAGAAAAACAGTCTAACACCAATATATCATTATTAGATATAAATCTAATAAAACATTACTTGTAAATCTTCTGACTGACTTTACATCTTTAGTTATTACCTATTACATATTATCTCCGTAAGATTAAAAAACATTTTTATGTTTTACTTTTCGATGCATGCTAATTGTAAGATGTATTATTATATCAAAAAGTAAGCCCCACCGAGTTCGTACCCGGATTCTTCTCGGGTCAGTGCTGTAGGGTTAAGGTGTATTCAAACCACAAATTAAAAATTTTAAAAACCGTCTTCAACCGGTTTCTCCAAGATTCCCGATTTGTTTCCTTCATTAGTTCCTCAAATCCTACTTTCTGAATGCAAATTCTTGTAAATGAATGAAAATTACCAAAAGCGCCATACATGTACCTATAACAATTGAAGAGATCCCTCGATTTCTCCAAGATCCCATCATCAGACCGCAACTTGGTGCCAACGGGACCATCTCGGGGTAATACACGTTCGATCACAAAAAGAAATTTTAAAATCGGTTCACTAATCTCGGAGACATC
The DNA here is from genome assembly GCA_025490895.1 of Thaumatotibia leucotreta. NCBI lineage: Eukaryota > Metazoa > Arthropoda > Insecta > Lepidoptera > Tortricidae > Thaumatotibia > Thaumatotibia leucotreta. The sequence goes on from JALPQI010008573.1 coordinate 18,253, forward strand.
GGGTAACATACATACAACAAAAAAAAAAATCAGTCGAATTGAGAACCTCCTCCTTTTTTGAAGTCGGTTAAAAAGAGCATTCGCTGTTCTATCCCCCGTTCTACGAAATCAACCAATCACGTTTTGTGTAATGATCGAATTTCGTAGAGTGGGGGTTAGAATAGCGAATGCTCTTTCGGTTTGAACGCACCTTTAGAATCGAAAGAAGAATTTATTTTATTCTCTATAACGTTTCAAAAGTGCTTGTTACTATGCCTATCTATATGAAACTAAAAATTAAAGTCAAGTGAATATTCTTCACTTGACTTTCATTTTTAATGTGTTCAAAATATCACTTTTGAGGCTCTGAAACAACGAAAGCTCGACTCGAATGTAAAAAAACGGTCTTGATCAGAACATACTAATGGTCGTCTTTGTTTCAGGTTCCGACGACCCTGAGGAACCCCCGTCGGTGTCGGACTACCTAATGCACGTCGTCACTTTGTTCTGGAAGATTATTTTCGCCCTCATTCCCCCAACAGGTAAGTGCAGTGAAGAAAATATCTCATGGAGAAAAGAGTAAATGTTTACTACTTTTCATTTTTATTTTACTTGTTCGACTAAGGCTTGATTTCATCAAACTTTTATTTAAAGGCTCACGGCGAATTTAACCCATTGCTGATAAATAACCGAATAGGTGAAATCAACTATATCCCAAACAATGACATGAGGCGCTGGCCCCGGGAAGCGGCGTGGCCACGGCCTCTTCGGATTAAATAGATGTAGTACAAATAATACTTTATAACATAATTATATTATATTAATGAACACTAATAGGTAATAAATGATATCTGATTCTGATTGGAATTAACAGGAAGATAATATAAACCTATAAAGACATGCAGGCAGTATTTATGTTTTTATATACCTATGCAAGTACAATTTTCCCAGTGATTTGATTTATAATAGAATAACATCTCCCGTGCATGTTTGGTTATGTAAATAAAACATTTCATAATAACGATTTTTCATGCAAAACAAAATCCACAGGGAGTTGTAACCGAAAGAGGCGGGCTAATTCGTGTTCGAGTAATAATTTGTCCCTCGACAAAAACACTGCGGTGGTCTAAATTAGGCGGTAATCAGTGCCCTTACCAAGCGTTTGGCCTGGAAGATCTCTGAGTAAACTCACAAACAATGCATCTTCAATTAGCAAGAGGTAATGACTTTATTAATATACATTTACATTAATAAAAAACTTACAATTTAAAAAACAAAAACTACTTAGGAATAATATTAACTAGGTACAAACTAAATCTTAAAAAATAAATTAGTTGAAGTAATATTAAAATATTAACTTAAATAAAACTAAACCTAAAAAAAAACCCTTGAAAGAGGCTACCCACCCAAACCGCCCCGATTGGTTCCCGACGCAAAGGTGCCCATCACGCTCGCAGGGTTTCCGCGCTGAATCGCGATGGACAGTCTTTGCTCCAGGAACGAACCGGAGCGGGGATCAAGGCCCCTTTCCCGCAGGTGTCGTCCTAATTCCCTAAGGAAGCTCTTGCCCTCTGCGCACCAGCAACCTGTAGTCAATGTCAGTCATGCATATTCTAGAATTAGAACTAACGTGAGACTCAAACATGTTAAAATATTATCGAACCGGGTTACTCACGTATTTAAGTCGATGATTGCTCGACTCGGCCAAAGCCCGACGTGTACTGCACACACACTACGCGTCGGGCTTTGGCCGAGGGTACTCCGGAGGACCCTCTTAATGGGTCGAAACATGTCGAGCAATCATCGACTTAAATACGTGAGTAACGCGGTTCGATAATATTTTAATAATAATGCATCTTGCTTGTACGAATCATAGTCATAGTAGTAGTATAGTATCTTTATTCATAAACAATACAAGATTGTGTTTGAAAGTTTGTACATTGAAAATAATTGTGACAAAATAAATATTTTAAAAAACTACGTAAACAATTTCACAAAAACTTACCTATCAAGATCAAGTTAATAACAATAAAGAATCATATCATAACTAAATATTTCAAATTAAATAGGTATAACACAATCAGGTATGTAGGTACCTAAGCACATGAACACATTTATAAAAAAAAACTCTTTAATTCAATTGCCAAACACCTCGTCAATACTGTAAAAGCAATCTCTTAATAAGTACTGTTTTAGTTTCTGCTTAAATTCAGTATATTTTAAAATAATTTTTAACTCTTGAACTGCAGCGAATCTGCTGGCACAACAACAATCATTTCTTTCATATATTACTTTAAAGAGCGCGAGAGAATCACATTTGCTTCGTCTTCAGTCGTTCTCTCATTTAGAATCAAAAATGTTTAAACATTTAGCGAAACGGGTTACGTATATTTACGTAATTTAAGTCGATAATTGCTTAAGTCGATAAATAATGAAATGAAATGAAAGGAAACATTTCATTTCATTTCATTATTTCAAAAATCTATTTGCAATCATTGTGGTTACATTATTTTCTATGATCAAGAATATAAATCGTCAGGTTGGAAAAGTGAAACGTTGGTATGTTTCTCTTTCCCCATGCCAATTTTTGACATAACAGATGTGTGAAATATTTTACAGACACTTCTCTGTTCCACTTAAGGTGGAAGTACTAGAACCCAACGCTGTACCAATAATCGTCATTATAGCTTGAGTTGCCATCGATAAGATAAAATCAACTATTAGGACATTTAAACGATGGTTAATGTATGTACCTTTCATGCTTCACATACCAACTTCGAAATAATTAGATTATATCTAAATTATTTGCATAAATTTAAGACAGGCTGACGTTTATTACGACTGAGTGTTAATATCCAATGTCCCAATACGCGACATTAAAACTTGTACTGAAATGACGACTATTGGGACTGCCAGCAAAAGCACCAGACGCTTACTCATACAATGCAGTTGACTAAGAAAATTTGCAATTTTGAGTAAATTTGATATTGTCACCCTATAAAATAAATACTATTTAACAAAACTAACAAACTCCTCTCCCGAAACACATGACAATACTTTATGTAGATTTATATATGAGCAAAATATCGTGATTCAAATAAATATTCTCTGTTGACATGTTGCGCACTAGTACTTCCACTTTACTACTTTTTATGTAATAAAGCAAGTTTTTAGGTATTTATTTGTAACATAATAGATATATTTTTTGTATTCGCATGAAGAGTTTACATAGTTTTAATTCATCAATCAACACTTGAAATTAATTACAAATTAAACTAAAATTAAAAAATAAAGATGAAACTTATAATAAAATAAAAATACACGTAACTTTTTATTACTTATACTAAAAACTCGTGGTATGGGGTACTGAGCCGTCCCAGGGGCGCTATAAATGCGATGTGGTTTCAGAGACCGTTTTTAACTGTGGGAATTTGTCCTTTTTGCGGTTTTGTGTTTGGTAATTTAACGCCTTGCTGACCGGAATGTTAATGTAGGAAAATCAGATACAGAGTGCGGCATATACGCATAATATAAATAATGAAATATACAGAGTGGAACAGAACGACGATCTTTCCCACTACCAACCGAGTCTACCAACTATTACGATAAACTTTCGGTATGAGACAAATATCGAAAACGTACATGGAAAATTGACTTTTCCATACTCTTGCGCTCGAACTAATCAGTCACTTTGTACGAAGAGTTAATTTTTTTAAAGATATTGCGATGTTGGTCCCATACTGAAAATTCATCGTAATGGTTGGTAGACTCAGTCGGTAGCGGGAAAGATCGTCGTTGCATTCCACCCTGTATATTATATTATATTGTCTATATGAAGGTATGTTTTTTTTTTATAAAATTAATTTTAAACCAGACCGGTATTATAATGGCCTGGGCCCTCGTTTCTCAAGATCTTGTAACTTGTGATACAATTAGGAACATCTTTTTAATACCACTAGTTAGATAAGAACTTGCGCTTGTTTTTAAGAAATGGGCCCCCGTCCCATTTAACATATTGAGAATATACAAACAACATTACTTTAATTTTACACGAATTAGTCCCGTTTGCTTTATAATAGGAGTGATAATCTTGAAAGTTAAAATCAATATCGTAACTTTTATAGTCATTTCGATGCAGCATAGTTGAAATAATCGCTTATCGTATACGATTACAGAATGGCTACAATTTGGTATAGCTTATACGGTGTAAGGTGTGAAGAACTTGGCAGCTCGAGATGAAAAATTTACCAAAATATCTCGAGTTATCACCACCGAGTCATCACGCCACGCACCGAATACTAATTAGGTATCTAATGATCTCTATTGTTCTGTCCAGACATCGGCGGAGGCTACGTGTGCTTCGTCATCTCCATCATCTGCATCGGCCTCGTCACTGCCGTCATCGGCGACGTGGCCTCGCACTTCGGTTGCACGCTCGGGATCAAAGATTCCGTGACTGCTATTGTCTTTGTAGCTCTGGGCACTAGTATACCGGGTAAGTGTTCTAGAGATACGTGTGCTTCATCATCATTTGCATCGGCCTCGTGACTGCTGTGATCGGGGACGTGGCCTCGCACTTCGGCTGTACGCTCGGGATCAATGATTCCGTGACTGCTATAGTCTTTGTAGCTCTGGGCACTAGTATACCGGGTAAGTGCTCTAGAGATACGTGGGCTTCGTTATCATTTGCATCGGCCTCGTTGCCGCCGACACGTGGCCTTGCACTTCGGCTGCACACTCGGGATCAAGGACTCCGTGACTGCTATAGTTTTCGTGGCGCTGAGCACTAGTATACCAGGTAAGTGTTCTAGAGGTACGTGTGCTTTGTCATCATCTGCATCATCGGACTCGTCACCGCCGTCACGTGGCCTCGCACTTCAGCTGCACACTCGGGATCAAGGACTCCGTGACTGCTATAGTCTTCGTGGCGTTGGGCACTAGTATAATACGTAAGTGTTCTAGAGGTACGTGTGCTTCGTTATCATCTGCATCGGCCTCGTGACTGCTGTAATCGGAGACGTGGCCTTGCACTTGTCTTCGGCTACATGCTCGGGATCAAGGACTCCGTGACTGCTATAGTCTTTGTGGCACTGGGCACTAGTATACCGGGTAAGGGCTTACTAATATGTGGCCGAAAATTTTATGGCATAAGTTTATCACTACCCAAACTATTATTCATATAGTTTCATTTAGCAGAATCATCAAATGGCAAAGCAATGTTACGCAGACGCATCTTTCGCAAACCTAGTTGCCAAATGAAAGTTGGCAAGTAATCATTTGGTAAATCTTGGTTAAGTGAATCATCTGCCATTAGTTGATTGGGAAGTAAAATGATGCGCAAAATATTTGAGTGAAATAGCAGTACACCACCGGGTAAGTGTTCTACCAGCTAGATACGTGTGCTTCATCTCCATCATCTGCATCAGCCTCGTGACCACCGTCATCGGAGACGTGGCCTCGCACTTGGGCTGCACGCTCGGGAGCAAGGACTCCGTGACTGCTATAGTCTTCGTGGCGTTGGGCACTAGTATACCAGGTAAATGTTACTACGTGCCTAAAACTATGCTCTGAAGTATCCCATTTAGAGCTTGTCAAACAGAAGAGGATTGTAATGGAATTCCAAAAATTTACTTCATGGCTAGGGTTGTCACTAGGCCTTCACACAATACTCACAAAATCCAATAGCTTCAAAATGAATGTTTCACCACGCTTACACTTGTAAATCCGACGAGATTCTTTGCTTGTCATTTTGATTAAAATTCCGATGTTTCTTAATTTCAATAGCTTCACGTACTTTTCGTCTATGATGAATACGTTCGGTCGAGAAGACTTCCGGATTATGAAGCTCAACCCAGTGCTTTGGTCCGGATTCCAACAAATGCTCGGCCACAGTAGACTTATTCGTTTGGCGCTGGTTGACAGCCGTGATGTAATACTTGATCTGCTATGGTGCGTTTGGTTTCCCCAATATAGGAACTACCACAACTGCAATCAATCTTATAATCGCCGGGTGTGTCATAAGGTAAAACATCGTTTGACGACTTTAGATAACATCATGTAAACAGTCAGTATGGATACTTATTCAAAGATTCGATTAAGACCCGTTTGTGGTTAAAATATATATGATAACCTTGAAAGTTTAAATCAATATAATGTATTGTAAGAAGTACACAACAAGAACCACATCTACGAGTATTGTAGATAAACAATTGCACAACACACACACACACATACATAGTATACATACATATTACCTACAGGCATAGTGGCTAGGTCCATTATCTAAGCGAGTGGCCACGACGTGCCTCGCTCGACTCACATGTAAGCCTTAAGGGAGATATGGCTTTTAGCTCTCTGGGACGATCTTCCACCACGACTAAAATGGCTAAAACGTGCAGATAAAATTTCAAGTACTACATTTATTTGATTATATTTCTAAATCGCAGGCACATTTAAAAAGACATTTTGGTAATTTACTTCAACTATGAGTAGAAACCGATACGTATGAAATATGTAAAAATATAGGCATACTTATATATACAACAAACTGTAAATTTATTTTTAGTGCAGTGCCTTTTTAAGGCTCTAAGACTTAGTGCGAGAAGTGGGTCATTTTACGTCAGGTCCAAAACTTCGGAGGGCCATCTGTACTAAAAAGGAAATTCGTAACTCGTGTCGATTTAAAACACGACCGAAGGGACTCATCATCATCAACTTCGCCACTCGTTTCGAATTTCATGTTTTTTGCACTTGTGTCGTAATGTGCTATATTATGTGTACAGTTAATGTGTTAAAATATGTGTTTTAACTCAAATCTGATTTCCTCAGACACGTTCGCGAGCAAAGTAGCAGCCATCCAAGACAAGTATGCGGACGCGTCAGTCGGCAACGTGACGGGCTCGAACGCTGTCAACGTGTTCCTCGGCATTGGCGTCGCGTGGACAGTAGCCGCTATTGTGCATTGGAGCAAAAACGAAAAGTTCCTCGTGGATCCGGGCAAGTGAGTATCTTGGAGCAAAGTAGCAGCCATCCAGGACAAGTACGCCGACGCGTCAGTTGGCAACGTGACAGATTCTGACGCTGTCAACGTATTCCTCGGCATTGGCGTCTCGTGGACAGTGGCCGCTATTGTGCATTGGGGCAAAAACGAAAAGTTCCTCGTGGATCCGGGCAAGTGAGTATCTTGGAGCAAAGTAGCAGCCATCCAGGACAAGTATGCGGAGGCAATGTGACAAGTTCCATTGCTGTCAACGAGTTCCTCGGCATTGGCGTCGCGTGGACTGTGGCCACTATTGTGCATTGGAGCAAATACGAAAAGTTCCTCGTGGATCCGGGCAAGTGAGTATCTTGGAGCAAAATAGCAGCCATCCAGGACAAGTATGCCGAGGCCATGTGACGTGTTTCAATACTTTCAACGTGTTCCTTGGCATTGGCGTTGCGTGGACAGTGGTGGCTATTGAGCATTGGTGCAAAAACAAGAAGTTCCTCGTGGATCCTGGCAAGTGAGTATCTTGGAGAAAAGTAGCAGCCATCCAGGACAAGTATGCGGAGGCAATGTGACAAGTTCCAATGCTTTCAACGTGTTCCTTGGCATTGGTGTCGCGTGGACAGTGGCTGCTCTTGTGCATTGGAGCAAAAACGAGAAGTTCCTCGTGGATCCGGGCAAGTGAGTATCTTGGAGCAAAATAGCAGCCATCCAGGACAAGTATGTTGAGGCAATGTGACAAGTTCCAATGCTGTCAACGTGTTCCTTGGCATTGGTGTCGCGTGGACAGTGGTCGCTATTGTGCATTGGAGCAAAAAATGAGAAGTTCCTCGTGGATCCGGGCAAGTGAGTATCTTGGAGCAAATTAGCAGCCATCCATGACAAGTCACGTTGTAGCCATAGGATAAAGTAGCAGCACATAACTAAGTGTCATTGGCCTTAACTTAATTCAATACAATCAATGTTTTCCCGGAAATCGGTGTCACTAGGACTGTGCTAATGTTGTCTTTTGGAGTAAAAACTAGAACTTCCTTAGAAATATATCATTATTAATGTTAATTCATACCATTGCCGCACAAAAGCATTATTTATGCGTATAGATGCATTAGGAGGTAATACCCATCCACCCTGGGCAATCGGGTTGGCAATCGCAGTAATCAATGTGATGACGCTGCTTAATATACCTAGTCAAAAACACCTCAATCCCTTAATCGCCTCTAACGACACCCAACTATTTGAAAAATTGTGTAGGTAGCAAACAAGTGGCTTGCATCCAACGGTGGTGGCACTCGTATTCATCATCATCATCATCATTGGCCTCTGACATCTATAAAAGATGCTTCAAGCAGCGTCCAAAGAGGTTCGGCACTTACGTGTGTGGCTAGTTAGGCCAATACGGGAGCGACAGCCACGACCGCATAAAGTATACGTAAATGTCGCACTTGGTGATCCGGGAGGTAAGACTGCGCGCTGGTGTCTTAGTTCCCGTTTGAACGAGAGCAGATCGAACCAAGCGTTATCATGGGACACCACGCCTTCACCTAGAACCCCTCTCCAATGATCTCGGTCTTCGGATGCTTTTTCCCACGTACATGGATCAATTCCGAAAGACACCATATCGCGTTTAGCACTGTCTTTGAAGCGTAACATTGGTCGGCCAACCGGACGCTTGGCGTAGGCAATTTCACTCAGGAGAGTTACACGCGGCAAACGAGAAGGCTCCATCCTTTGCACGTGGCCCAGCCACCGCAACCGCCTTTGTTTCAATACGGCTGTGATACTCGGCATGCGTGCGATGCTAAGCACCTTCTCGTTTGTAACTCGATCCTTCCAAGTGATGCCTAAAATGCGCCTAAGACAGCGCATATGGAAGTTATTTAATTTCCGTTCCTGCTTAGCATGCGATGTCCAAGTCTCAGCACTCGTATTAGTATACATAAATATGCCTCATATCGATGGTCGACAAAACGCTTTGTTCGATCCCTCTGACAGTTTGATTTTTGCTGTGAAGGATTCCGCTCCTTGACTATCACGTATTATTAATCATGTATTTTATTAGAAGTTTCAATTTTACCTACAGCTATATAGTTTTTACTTCTTAGCCTTCTGAAGCCAGCCGCCCGTACCATTCGCGAGGACTGGTTTCGAAAAATAATAACGCAATAAAATATATATATATATGCCTTATATAATATAATATACGTAATTTATTATTAAATTATAGCAGCAAATATATATTCGTACGCTTCCGTAATAGGAATTTCATCTAGAATATTACTATATTTATTCAGAAAGATTTTTTATGTATCTTTTTAGCTCGTGCTTACCTTGTGTTCTTCAGAGTGGAAAATACGCGACGCGGGGCTTCATCGACTTGTTAACGGGTCAGAGGAGCGCTAAAAAGATTATGATGAATACTGAAATGCAGTCGCTAGTTTGAATTTAAGCATTAATATACAAGAGTTCCGACGCGTGGTGATGGTTATAAGAAAACTTACATTTGTCACCACCTCAACAACTCTTCCCTTGGGTATCGTGAGAGGCGACTAAGGGATTGAAGTGTCACTGGCCATTTATTAAGGATTGATGATGGGAGCGTCATCTTAATAGGCACATCACTGCGATCGCCAATCCGCTTGCCCAGCGTGGCATTTTGGGAGCTTACCTCCTGTTGTGTTCACGCAGTTATTGGGAGAGGCCTAAGTCCAGCTGTGGACTGAGATAGGCTGATGATGATACAAGGGTTTTATTTACTGAAGATTATTGATGGGCAGCAGCATCATCATAGTGGAGTGGTCACACTACTGTGATCACCAACCCGCTTACCCAGTGGCGATTCTGGATATTTACCTCCCAATGCGTCTATACGCTTAGGTAATAGGAGAGGGCTTTGTCCAACAGTGGGCTGATTATAGGCTGATGATATGATGTGATACTAGGTGGCCTAAAAATAAGGGCATCCCCATTTGCAAGTGTAATTTTGGGACACAGAATAGGCTCCCAGCGGATTTTTTTAGAAAAAGATCTCAAAAGTAGATTAGTATCTACTCTTACTAAGTAAAATTAGTACCTACGAATTTTAAGTGATTTTAAAATTTTCCCAACCCTTCTGAAACTTCCAAAAATCTTTTTCTGTGACACTTTAGTACAAGTAAGGAACCCTAAGAAAAAGAATATATTTATTCAAAATAATATACACACCTATAATTATTTTCTTATAAGGCAAAAGCGTCTTTGGTTAAATATACTCTATGGAATTAATGTATGTTATAATGCTCCCAAGATACCTACTATCAATATTAACATATTCTCTTTTCCTCAGCTTGGCGTTCAGCGTCACCATGTTCTGCTCTGAAGCTGCCCTCGCCGTTCTCGTTCTGGTCCTCAGGAGACGGAAGTCCATCGGAGGAGAGCTCGGAGGCCCTCGTGGTGTCAAAATCTGCACATCTATCTTCTTCTTCTCTCTTTGGCTCATCTATCTTACTATGTCTAGCTTGGAAGCATATGACATCATTCCAGGATTTTAAAAATATATGTGTAACTTTGCTTGGTCATCATTGTTTGAAGGAGGCTGATATGTAATGTGGTTTAGAATTATAACAGAAAGGGATAATGTCTCTTACTAAACGCAATTAATACCTACTTCAGAGAAGCCATATTGATTTTAATTATTTTTCATGATTCGACAAACAAGAAAACAAACTTATTCGATTTCTTCGGATATTATTGAAGAAGCTGTCAAGATCAAGATATAATCGTTCCATCACCATATCAGCCGTAAGACGTCCACTGCTGAACATAAGCCTCCCCTAAAAGCGTTTAGTAAGGGAAATTCTAGAGGAGAACTCCAAAAATGTTATCTGCCCTCCGGCCGGCAAACAGCACATTGCCGGCCGCTGCGCTAAAGTTTCCGCCTGCCGGCTCCGTTGAGCAGAAAAATAGTATACTCATCGGCCGTTAAATGGGAAAGCCTCGGATCACATGTTTGTCGGCCTCGTCATCGTCATCATTACCCCACCCGGCACATTTCCCACTTAAACGGCCTTGGCATGTAACCTACTATTTTTTGTGTTTTTGGTGAGTACGGCACTACCTATTTTATAAGGACAACAATGTTATTTTAACTGAAATGGTAGTTTCAGTACTTTTCTTAAGAATGCTCAAAGATGGCGCTTTGTGGTCATTTTAGTTACCTATACTTACGTAATGACAATTGTAAAATAAATTGTATCTTACAATTGTCAAGTTATTACAATATATGGGTTACTTCGTATTTGTAAGCATAAAACAAATCTAAGGCATTGGCTCCACCAACGGCGATGAACGATTGGCGAGTTTGTCATCGCGTGCGAGTGAATGCTAAGTTAATCTTTGCGCCGGCAGTGACTGTCAGCGCAGCGATCAACTATATGCAAATATACAGGTATAGTTTTGTTATAGAAAATACTGTGAACACTGAATTCAAATAGATTTCTGAAATGTTTAATGAATAAATGAAATCCAAATTAATATCAAAATGCATTGTAATTTCCCTAAGTTTTACATCGAATCCAAAAAACATGTAACTTTATGGTCCAATAACTCGGTAAATATAAAAATAACAAGTCATGATTAAAAAGCCTCTTTTTCCATAAATTTTAGCGTTTTTTTTATATACTTAATATTTTTGCCTGATAGATTAGTGAATCTATCTAAACGATCATTTTAATATATATATATTTTGGATTTTATGATTAATTCAGGGAAATTACAATGTTCTACCTCTCTTGTAAGTATTTGAAAACGCTCTTGGAATTTAGCCCGATTGCAGTATTTTCTACGAAAAATTACACCCGACCGCGACTCTTTGACCGCGATGCCATCTTTATCTTATATTCGTTTCTTGAGCGAAAAAAAATAGTTCATAGCTCACCGTTCACTCGCCTTTGGTGGGAGTACAGTTTTATTTGTGAAATAGTGAAATTTGTTAAGAATTATTATTTGTAAAATAGAAGGGCATTACAAGTACTGCTATATGCCAAAATATGTGCTGAAAAATAAATGCAACATCAGCTGATAAATTAACTTGTTCAAATTATATTTAGCTACATAAATACAATTATGTATATAAAGTTGTATACAACATGGCTTCCTCTTTACGGCATCAAATAATATGATAATACGAACACAAAAAGTGATGAAATGACAAAAAGATACTAAACTCCTAAAAAAACAATTTATAATACACAAACTTCTAATACCTTAATATTTTCTTCTATTCCTAATTCCTATGTAAGTCTTGTAAAACAGCCTAGCGTGCATAACTTAGTTAGAAACAAAGTACCTACATATATTATAGTAATAAATAAAAGTATCGCATTTACGACTAAATTTACATTCATATTTTAACTAAAACCGGAACTTAATCGCGATAATTGTGAAAGTAAAAAAAAAACTAAATTTACATTTATATCACATTCGGTAACAGAACTTTAGAGTTTCTTACTGGTTCTTCTCAGGAACGGTGTAGGGTTAGAACCAGTAGTAGATTTTTTTTCTCTTTTGATAGTGTCAGACGATTCGAAAATGCTTACTTGAATAAAGAATACCTACCCCCTTATTCATAAACGTTTGCTAACTTAACAAGCCGCAAATAATTGTTTGTCCCTTTTGTTCTTATGGACACATTGTAAGACCGAAAGGGACAAACGATTATTAGCGGCTTGTTAAGTTAGCAGACGTTTATGAACAAGGGGGTTAGACTTTATGATTTAGTTCACAATTATTTTATTCAATCAATAGTTAAATTACTAATTCATTACTTCGTCGAATGATTGAATTTAATATTTCGTGGGACATAATAACTGTAACTATAATTAAACGGTTAAACTCACGTGTATTTAGTCACTATGCTCAACATGTTCCATAGACCCTAGGTATCCATTATCAAGCACTAAGCCAGCGTTCGCGCCTAGCGACTCGCGAGCGCGGAGCGTATTTCATGTGCTCATGCAGTGCTTGAAACATGACGCGCGTAGTAAGCTTAACCAACCTGAGACTCAAACATACTAAAATATCAAACCGGGTTACTCACGTATTTAAGTCGATGATTGCTCGACATGTTTCGACCCATTAAGAGGGTCATCGCCCGGAGCACCCTCGTTCAAAGCCCGACGCGTACTCATCAACTATCTCCGACTTAAATATGGTTCGATAATATTTTCATATATGAGTTTAACCGTTTAATTATATTTATACAAATTTATTACTTCGCCGAATAACGTTTTTTTAACCACACATTTTTGATACGGTGCCGCCGCAAAACGGTATAAAAAGTGTGAAACATTATAGTTTTGTGTATCACCGTTTAAGTACATACATCTTGATTATTTGCTCCATTTAGGAAACACCAAGTATATGTATAAACAAAGCTATAATATAGTAACTATCTTAAAGGTAAGCTAAGTGAAACCATCTTAATGAGTAGTAAAATCGCTATTCATATAAGTACCTCATAAGTTTTCTCTTTACTTATATTTTATTTAGTGCATGCAAATTAACACTTCTTAAACATCTTTACTTTACCAAAGCATTATGACGAAATGTAATGGTCATTTTTGATTTATGCATTTGCGAGATTTGAGATAAAGATAAAACAGAACACCAATTTAAAAAATTTCATACACTTTGAATTTTAAATCTATACGGAATTCTTAATGTTAAAGTGTTACCCCCCTATTCATAAAACTCTTATTTAGAAAGATTTGTCCCTTTCGGTCTTATCAATGTGTTTAATAAGATCGAAAGGGAAAAACAATACTTGTCGACTTGCTAAGTTAGAAACTTAGGACAGGTGAATGAATAACGGGGTTAAAAGTTGTTATTTTTTGCGATTAATAAAAATAAAAATAAGGAGCCGCGACTTATTTTTTAGAAAGTTTATTGTAGATAATGCCAACTCATAATTGTAACTGATATAATTTTAATTAGTATTCTGTAAATAAATTATGTAGGCATAAATTATGTTCAAGTAACAAGTGTTCAATGCTGTGAGATATGTTTATTGTTTTGATTCTGAAATAGTTTGATTCACAATCAAAATAATGAAGCAATTAGAATAAATAATCGGAAAGCGCGTTACGAATGTAAATAGAAGTATGCTCTTAGTTTTAGTTTTAAAGCCTAGAATTTAACGTAGGGGCTACAATTCGGAATTCTTATATGGGATTGCCCATCGGAATTCCGACAAAAAATTCCGGAATTGCAAGCCCTAATTTAACGTGTAATACATTCATTGGCTAGACGTGTTTAAGTGTCGTTAAAGATATTGGATTACAACGAGCACATACATACAGGGTGTTACACGAGCCATTGAAAACCTTAAAGGGGGTGATTTAAAAGGTTATACTAAACAATTTTTACTATGGAGCTAACCCAGAAACCTAAAAAAATGGCTCTTTCATACAAAATGTCGTAATCAATCGGTCGACATGTATAAAAAGACAATTTTTTATTTATTTCGTGATTGGCCCCATGGTAAAAGTTGTTCAGTATAGCCTACTGAATCACCCCGTTCAAGGTTTTCAGTGGCTCATGTAACACGCTGTATATATTTCGTTACATTTTAAGAAACTTTAAAAAAGTAAAATAATTCTGTATAGATCCAACAGGTATTAACTAACTAAAAAAGAAAGCATGGTTTTTCTTTGTGTGCGTCAATTGTCAAAGAAGAATAATTATATTTGTAAGTTTGTATATTATTTTATTAAAGTAGGGTGCTTATACATATTTTCCTTAGTAATACTGCCATTTTTGTTAAATAGCTTAAGTTAGGTTTGGATTTACTCGTAGTTATATATTTTTGAAGTGTGATTTCCAAATTACTTATACAAAAAATACAAATAAAATTTTCAGTACAGACGGTGCTTTATTAATGCACTAGTGCGAGAAGTGATTCATTTCTCGTCAGGCCGAAAACTTCGGGAGGCCACCTGTACTGAAAAACGTCGTACGATTCACGTGCGAAAAGGAAATTCTTAACTCTATCGATTTAAAACACTCCCTTCAGTCGTGTTTTAATTTATCCCCACTCGTTTCGAACTTCATTTTTTTCGCAATATACTATTTCGGAAATCGCTCAAATCAACAATATCAATAGACAACCTTATGTAACAGTACCAAGCATCTGTTATTTAAAAATCACGCGTGTAAAAAGCTTTTCATATTAATGGTGAGTCACGAAGCTATAAAAAAAAACATTCAACATTATAACCTGTTTTTAGGCAAGAGTTTAATTTTTTTTGTGATCGATCATAGTTCTCATGTATTCCCACTTGTAGATTATTCAATATTTTTACTCTTTTCGACTTAAAACGTAACAAATTTCTGCCTGAATTTGGACCAAATTAATTTCGAATTTATTTAAATTAGGAATTTTCTACGCTGCTCTCAGTGGACTTTTTAGATTTTCTAAATTTTCAATACGTAGAATGTGCTTGGTATAGAAATTTGATAACGATTTAGTTTTAAATTCTAGACCGTCAAATAATTGACGATTTAATACTATCAGGTAATTAATCTTTCCTAGACTTACATTTTATGAACGGAATGAAACATCTTACTATACTTATTATTATCTCCTACTTATTACTATTTCAAATAACGTTCGTATTTTCTTGTTACATACAACTACATTTCAAGACCTATCTCGCTGTTTAAAATCGTTTGCATTTTAATAAGAAGTTACAGTTGACTTAAAGTAAAAAAATAAAACTAAAAAGCATGTCAGAAACTGTATTCATTTAAATATAATTCGTAATGCATTGAAAATTATGATGAAAATTACATTTATCCCTCAATATTATTTTACCTTGTAATTTATATTATAACCATGGAAAATTGTAAGATAATTGCTCAATTATTAAGGCTGAGCCACATCGTATACGTTGTAACGTCGGAAATGATATAGTAGATGGCACACCGCTTTAACGCACGCCACGCCAGCGGTGTGCCGTCTAGTATGACATTTACATACTCTACAACGCGCACGCATACGCGCACGTACTGCAGGCATGTGTGGCTTGGTCTTTATTACTAGCGGCTTCTGTCTTTCGTGTAGCCTATTTTAAAATAACAAAAATTTTTGAAATAAAACTATGAAAACGGATAAACTCGCGTATATTAACTAATTTTAACCTCATTCCCTCCATTGTCAGTCATCCGCAGACCACGAACCCTGTAAAGTGTTCGAAACGTCGGAATGAGGCTAAAATTAGTTAATATACGCGAGTTTATCCGTTTTCATAGTTTTATTTCATGAGTAATCCTCGCGGTAACCGAAGAAAATATTATAAACATTTTTGAAAAAAAAAATCGATTAAATTTCGTTCCCGAATTTATAGGCAAGAGAAAACTTTGACACGCTTTGTATTTGTAGTTTTCTCTCTTTTTTTTTTCGTGTCATTATTTTATATTAGTGCGACAAAGACAGATGCGTTCCGTTCGCGACTGAGCGTCAGCGATTGGCATCTAAGCTACGCACCCTAAACTAACTTTATTAATATTTCAAATTACGGCCCTATCCAACATTTAATGTTTTAAATATTCTTAACGATAAACCTTTCTATCTAATTGTTGTGAGTGTTGTCTGTTTAGACTTCTGAATTCATGAAGTGTTACTGTACAGTCATCATCAGATACATTGAAACAGCAATGGCGCGCATAAATATCTGAACATGCACTACCTTGCCATGATATTAAGACGTAGTTATGCAAAAGGAACCAACCCACAATAATTATTCATTGTAAATTAACACCTTAAATCAAAACAAAAAAGTCAATATTTCCAATGACAAATTCGTGTGGTTTGGTTCCTTTTTGCATAAATACGTACATTATAGAGGCCTGAGAAAAAGACTAACATGAAACCTGTGTCAGATCAGACGACGCAACGGAGCCACGGCGCTATGTCGTCGCCCAAAGTAAAGTAATTTTTTTTTAGGTATTATTTAAAAGTATGTTTTTTGTTCGCAGTGACTTGGATTTTACTGTTATCCTGTGAACGTATTGGTATAAAAATAAATGTAAATGTAAATCTCTTAACCCTTAAATTGGCAAATTAAAAAAAACGTGCGTTCTAACCTCCTCGTCTTTGTGTAGAGCAGAAAAATACAAAAAGTGGGTCGAAGACTGATGTCCATTGTGACGAACATTGTCAAATTATGGGTTTGCGTTTCAGCTCAGGTTCTCCTTGACAGTTTTTGTCAGTTATTCTATGAAACTGACACATTGTGGTTCTGATAAGGTCCTAAACTGAATGGCATTAGTAGATCGTGCCCCCTGGATGCTTAGCCAAGTTGCCAATCGCTAGCGCTTAGCATATCGTAGTTGTCCCTCTGTCACTCTTTCATATTAGTGCGACAAAGACAGCCTTTCACTTTCGATTGATGATTAAGCGTTAGCGATTGGCAACTTGGCTAAGCACCCTGCTCAGATATTTGTAACTACCCTGGCTGCTTCGATAAATCTGATGACGTATGTACGCAATTTGAATGTAGATATAACGAACTGATAGTGTAAATAGGTATCGAGATAGTTCCAATTGTGCAATATAAGAAAAGGTGGGGTAAAATGACACAGTTTTCAGAATGGGGTTTCAAAAAGTCGTCCTTCTGACGCAGCGTCTGCTGGTAGCATTTTGTTTTACCCCATTCAAAAAACCGTTTTATCATATACTCCATTTCAAATACGATGCCCCGATGCCACTGCAAAGTTTTATGTGGCATCGGGCCATGGTATTTGAAATGGAGTATACCCCATCTTGCCTTAACTCAATAAAAAAAGAAATTATAAAAACATGTATTCCTCATTTGTAATTATGTGATAATTTCAGTAATCATGATACATATTTCAATATAACAAAATATTTATTTTAGACCGTCCGTTCGAAGTCATAATATTTTCGTATTTACTTACCTTCAAAACAAAATGTATTTTAATTAATTTTAATGTTTAAAATACAAAACACATGTAAAAATACAACGAATTATTTTCAGATAGTTAAAGTATGTATTTTATTTAAAATGTTTTATGGGTAAAAGATAATATTGACGAGGTATGGTTTGGTTGCAATATATGAAAATGTTTATATCATTACAAAAATGTTACACCCGTCAAACGGTTGGTTACTGTCATCGTCATTTGCAAAATTATATTAGTACAGTCAACTGCGAAAAAAACTACTTTATTCTATTTTGAAGCGTGTAAAAAAACATCAGTAATGTTCCTATTGTTAAAAGGGCCTCTTTTAATGACTCGTTTTTTAGTTTCTGATGGTTAAAGGAAACAATGAAATTCTAATACAATATAATATTTAAATAGATCGATTAAAAAAAATCTATTTGTAATCATGTAATCAGTATGTGTGCAGCATTTTCTATGGAAAATTACAAATGACCCGAAACTTGTGATCGGAGTGTGCCCAATAACTTGGGTATCTGTATATCTATGCTGTTCAGGCTCGAGCAACAGAGTTGGGCAAAAAGTAATATGATTACTCCTTCAGATTTATAGAAGTAATCATATTACTTTTTGCCCAACTCTGTGGAGCACTAATCAGTGCTTAGATCTCTTTGTCCTGCTCGTTATCTTGTAAAGGTAAAAAAGAGCCTGTAGCAGTACCATGACTTTGCAAGTATCGGTATCGTCAGGTTTTTCTCGATACGTATAGCAGGCTATCTCGCTCGCTCCAATATGTTAGTGCGAGCGCGATAGAATGCTTTACGTATAGAGTAAAACCAAACGTATTATTTACTTTCAAACTAATGGTACAGTCAAGGGAAAAAATATGTATACACTTTCCACCTTATTTTTACGGCATAAGATAAAAAAGTGTATACATATTAATGCCCTTAACTGTACGCCAACTAGAGGCTAGACGAGCTCTGTCCCTAATTAACATTATATAATTTTGCAAATGATTATGCACACAATAATAAATACAAGCCTAAATAATAAAGGCATGATCATAATTTATTTAGCGTTAGTTGCAAAAAGATATATATGGAAAAAAGAATCAATCAGCTTTATGTAGGATATTAAAAATGGAAAATAATGCCATGTATATTAAACTAAATGTAGTATAGTTATAATAATCGCCAGAAAATATGTGTTGTCGAAAATCTTCAGAAAATACTAATGAGTATTTATATTGTAAGGTAGATGTCTTAATCTCTTAAATCTATAAAAATATTGCATGAAGAGTTGCTGTTGCAGACATACAAAACGTAAATCTTATCTTTATTATGAACTTTGTGTGGAACTAAAAAGATTGTGAAAGATAAATTTATGATTTGATGATTTGATATTCCACAGTTTCAAGAGACCATTTTCTTCGCGAGATATAATCTGTTGACCTTTGGACAAAAACTCTGCAGTCTCTCATAAGTATTTCTCTTCTATGACCGTTTCACACCCATCACACATCAAACCATTTGACCAAAATCCCACAATGTCGTAACAGATGTGCTTACCATAGAAAAAATCAACTGCGAAAGACTCTGGTTGTCACGGGATTCGAATTTCGAACCCGCTTGCTCTGGATTGCCGGTCCAACGTGCTTCCAATTACACCAGACGACCTTCCGTCGATCACAGTGAATTTTTCCAATGGTATTGTGAATCTAATCACTAGCGACATCTGTATGTAATGTTTCGAAGGTGCTACAACCTTAAGCCACACTCCTAACTAAGACGTATGCATCACATAAAAAAAGTCCAAAGTTTAGCAGTTTTGTCTTGTGAACCTGTAGCAAGCATTTAATCATGTGGGGAGACTGTGGCACAATTGATATCCGAGTGAATGAATACACAAATGAAAGTCATTAACTCAATGGCATTCAGCAACAAATCAATGTTTAGTCAGTGTAACAAAAAAGATGAATTGTTGATATACGCTTTCATATTCTTTATATTTTGCGCAGACAATAATTTAACCTCAAATCGTGGCTGTACTTACTCAACATACTTAGTATTTGCAATAATCGTTTGATGGAAAACACACCCATATTCAGAGTAAAATAAAGGTGACATTTCCATGAATTGACTGCTCTATATCCGATGTTGAGAAAATACAGGACATCACATGACTATGGGCCATGAAGGGAAAGTATCGACCTTAAATATTCTAGAGAGGATATTTTGCTAAAAGATCACTTTGTTATTTTTAAAGGCAAATAAAACTGCCTTCAAAGTTTTTAAAAAAAAATACTCGCTTCACCCGGAAATCAAACAAACTACAATTTTTTTTTCGAATTTTGAACCAACATTTTTGGCTATACTTTTAGTTTAAGATACTATGTTTCTTAAGAAAAATTGTTATTTTTTATCTATTCTTTCGAACGACATCATAAAATTACACAAAAAAATCGTATTTAAAGTATGTTTGATGCCTAGAAAATGATAGATTTTTTGGATGTTTTTTAAAGCGGTATTATTTAATTTACAAAAAAAAAGTCAGCGAAATACCCTATCTACGATATTTAAAGTACTTTCCCTTCGTGTCCCATAATTGGGATACCCGGTATAGTGACGTAATGCGAATTCCAGACTAGTTTAAAGCTTAATTTTAAGAGTGGTGTGTGTGTTGTAACAGCAATTTTCAAATAATAATATGATTGTACGTTTCTCTTGTTAGAATAAACTACTCTTACATACATTTGTTTAAATCTTGTGGTTCCTATACATACTCAACAGTTTCGGGCCTATGCTTTATGGTTTACGTACATTTATTTTCTACTTAATTCTTTGGTTTTATATATTTTTAGACAGTACAGTCACGTTTCTGAATATGTGTACACTTCGAAACTTATTACTAGTTGTAGAAGGTTTAAATTTGAATACAGGTGTCAACATATTTTTGGAGGCGACTGTAATAAGTTTCGTAGTCATTATGATAAATTTTGCTTAGGGGGTAGTGTCACAGTTTTTTGGAATTCAGTGAGGGAATTTCACCCGAATATTTTTTGTACAATAATGTGTTTGAAATGCATTAAGGTTTTGACAAAGATAACATAATTCTGACAGTCTACTGGTACATATTTATTAGTTTTGATTTCATTCTTTCTCCCCTAAATCCTTGAAATTTGCGAACTTCGGTGTTCGCGAAAGCAGGCCGAAAGTTGCCCTAAAAAGGATGACCACTTTTTTTCTTACCAGTATTTAAAATTGTGGCACTATCCATTTAATTAGTTTCATGTCGACAGCACGCCAGATGATAGATTGATTGTGTTATTTTGATAAATTATTGTTACAATAAAGTGTTTGTTAAGTAATAAATGCGAGTTTTAATTATTACACGGCGACACAAAATGCAGGTGCGAAGAGTTGTCTGCGCATAGAAAATGTGAATTTCTGCTTTTTTATGTGACGAAGGTAGACAACTGAGCTCTCAGCCCACCTGATGGAAAGCAGAAACTGAGGCCCATGGACATAGCGATCAGAAAATCGCCTATGCGCTGCCTACTCTGAGGACTTAGATGGAATGCCTCTATTTATGCCAACTACACCGGCTATCTTACTCCCAAACCGAAACAGCAGTGCAAACTATTTAGCGGCAGGTTAACGGATAAGATGGTGGTAGCTATCCGGGTGGACCCTGCACGAGGTCCTACCACCAGCACCTTTTTTTTACTGACAGGCTTTGTTAAGCCGGGTATTCGACTAGGTTTGATTTGATTCTTAAGAACTGGCTCTGGGGGCTACCATTATCTACTAATGATATTTAGTTTAGGACCTAAACAGAATCACGATATGTCGATTTCGTAGAAAAACTGTCAAAAACTGACTATACCGAACCTAAACGGAAACGCATTTAAAAGATTTATAAGAAGAAAATTTAAAAGATACCTAATAGTAGTCCCTCGGATTGGTGGCCGCTTTCAGATAGGAGAAGCGCAGGGCGTCCAACTGCTCGATGGCTGGACGAAATTCGAAAGAGTGCGGGTCACTTTTTGACGAGGTTAGTTTAGGACCGGGATCAGTGGCGTACAAGAGGAGAGGCCTATGCTCAGCAGTGGGCAAATAACGACTGAATATGATGATGATGAGTAATCCCTCTGAAGAAGATAGTTTTGCTGAGGGAAGTGTGTCTTACAATGGCTCTGAAACTGTAAAACTCCAAACTCAGCCACTTGAACTAGTTTGGACAAGTTGTAACAGTTCGAGTGGTGTGCCGTATCTCTGGAGGTGAGTGCCTTCTCTAATTAATGTTAAGGGGTTTGTATCCACTTTTAAGTAGGTACAGTATAAAGGTAAGATACTTTTATATGACTTAAGTAATATTTTTATTTATATGCAGCCCAAAAGGAGATGGTGGGACGACTAAGTTTCGTGCAACAAAGATTGACACGTTGTCAGAGAAGAGTTTCGGAAAATTTGCCCAGCAGTGGGATACTTCAACAAGCGAAAAATATATTATTATAGCTGGGAGTAAAAAAAAGCAACAGGATGGTGCTTTTCTTACGGACTAGTGCGAGAAGTGGTTCATTTCTGGTCATGATACACGTCCAAAAAGAAATTAGTAGGTATTTAATTCTTTCGCACTAGTTTGTATCATTGTGGGGGGCCTACCCACGCTGTGCCTTCCGGTAATAGGTACGTACTTTAGGTAGGTAAATAAAAGTTAGTAAAACACTTCACGCTACGTTTACACATTAAATCATCCATATACGAGTATGTACAGACCGCGTCGTAGCAGTGAACGTCGGGACTGCAGTTAGTGCCCGCCGGCCCGGCACTAATGGGTCTTAGTTTAGCTGAATAGTGATGTCTATAAACATTTTGGTACATATCAAACTGCCCTAAGGATTTTCCAATTATCTATATTAAATAAATTAATAAATATCTTGGGACATCTTACACAAATCGACTTATAGTTGTCGCTTTCTAAGTATGAACTTTGACAGTTATATATTAGGTAATCCTTATCAATATGAGGTACTCATTATATTTCCGATAGTCTTAACGTCGTAGATGTAAGGCTCATTACTAATCTGTCAAATGTTCATTCTTAGAAATCGGAAACTAATATATAGTCCCACTGTAAGCTCAATTTTATTAAGGCTTGTGTTGTGGGTACCAAGCGACGATAACTAAAATAGATAGATACTTAATATAGATACCTAAATACATAGATAGCCACGACCAAGGAATATTTGTGATAAACAAATACTCAAATAATGCCCCCGCCGGGATTCAAACCTGGAACTTCTAGCTTCGTAGACAGGGTCACTGCCAACTAGGCTACGGAGGCTGATAATATTATTATAATTATAATTAAATGGTCGTGTATCTAGTCACGGAATAACTTTGGTACGAATTAGGTACCCCCCTACGTTTCTATCTTCATCGTTATCGTAAGAAGTGGGATGAGAGCACAACACTACGCCGAACGATAATTGAGTAAGCCTGTCAGCTGTGTACACGATAGAAAGGATTAGACATCGATTTATCTGACTCTGGGTGAGGAACGGAGAGACAAGACACGGTGTGATAAGACACATTATTAATCCGCATAACTAAATCGTAAAGACGACTTATAGATAGTTCCACGAGAGTTGAAGTAAGTAGCAATATTGTTTTGTACTAAATTAATTGAAAACAATACAATCCTAATTTATTACACGTGTCAGAATTATTGAAATATAAAATGAAACTCACATGAATTGTTGCCTCTCCCTTTAATGTTATAATTGTATCAGAGTTTCATTTCCAGTTCCTAAAATGAGCTTTATCTAACGATGCTAAGATTCAAATTCGTAGGTACTTTATCCATTAACGTATGGACTTATGATTCGAAAACAAAGTAATGATGTTTGTTAAATTATGCAGAGTGTATTGTTTCGCTTGAATTATTGCGATTCATTTAAATTGAGCAAAACTAAGTAAATTGTAATAATGAACTCGTGTTTACTGTTTTACACCATAATAATTTTCAGAACACAATATTTACAGGGTACACTATTACACCGAATAATAAATAAAAAGTTGTAAGTAAAGAATTAAAAAGGTATTATTAGAGATGATGGTAAGAGACCTGATGGTGTGTCTTTGATTCCTTGGAGCTTGGAACGGATGTTGGTGTTGGATGCTGCTTGCGTAGACACCCACCGTCCCATCTTCAACGAACTACGTTTAAGGCAGCCGCTGCGGCTGAAAATGCCGAATTTTTAAAACGTAATAAATATAAGGGCCTCGACAAAGCGTACGATTTTGTACCGTTTGGCGTAGAAACTTTAGGTTCATGGGGCCGCAACGCACACAAATTGTTTACTGAGATCGCGAAACGTCTGGTTGACGTAACTAAAGACGAAAGAGCTGGCGACTACATCGCACAACGCATCAGTATTGCGATACAGCGAGGAAATGCCGCCAGCATCCTCGGTACAATGCCACAAGGGCCAATCTAAGATATAGGTTAGGTTAAGTAGATTTGTTAGATTTAAACTATGTAGGTACATAAATTGTAATTTTGGTACCTTCCCGCTACCTACCGAGTCTACCAACCATTACGATGAATTTTCAGTATGGGACCAACATCGAAATATTTAAAAAAAATTTAACCCCTCATACAAAATGAGTGATTAGTTAGAGTTTAATAGTATGGAAAAGTCAATTTTCCATGTACGCTTTCGATGTTGGTCCCATACTGAAAGTTAATCGTAATGGTTGGTAGACTAGGTCGGTAGCGGGAAGGAACGTCGTCCCTTTCCACCCTGTATAATATCATATGAAAAAAAAAAATTCTTTGGTAAAAGGAAAAAATACAATTTGTTGTTCTTATGCATCTCGCAGAAACTTATTATACTTGATTGATTATACCTGTTGTTTTAACAACACAATAAAAGAAGTACTTAAGACCCTAGTTTCTTAAAGAAAGACCAAAGGAAGCAAAAAGCATTGCTTTATACTTATTTGACTAAACGAAGCTTCACTTAAATTCAACGAAGAAAAAAACAGCCAGCATTAAATTTCATACAAAAAGTAAAATTATCTGTTTTGAATATATTTCTGGGAGTAGGTATTAACTTTATGCGTTCAAATATAGTATGTAAATAATCGGACGGTTTTAAGTCCGATATTTAGATATTGGCTATTAAGGTAGACTATATTTGTACATTATGACACAAGTGCGAAAACCATGAAATTCGAAACGAGTGGTGATGTTTCAAAACTTGACCGAAGGGAGTGTTAAATCTATACGAGTTACGGATTTCCTTTTTGCACGTGTCTCGTAATGTATTATTTTAATTCTGTACCTGAACAGATTTTTTAAAATAAAATTGTAAAAGAATCGAGCTACATTCGAGTACATGTTAATAAAATATTATCTCCAGCAATAATTTACCACAAGAGGCACCGCGTATATCCGACTGCTATATTTTGAGTTCTAAGCTCGGGCGGCTTATTCAGACCATAAAAATATAATTTAAACGAATAATGTCGGAAGAGATGTGCTTACCATAGAATCAACTGGGTGCTTAGCCAAGTTGCCAATCGCTAGCGCTTAATCGTCAGTCGTAAACGAAAGGCAGCTCTTTGTTGCACTAATAAGAAAGAGTGACAGAGAGGGAAAAGTACGATACGCTACCAAGCGCTAGCAATTGGCAACTTGGCTAAACTTGCCTGGGTGCTTAGCCAAGTTGCCAATCGCTAGCGCTTGCTAGCGCAACGTAGTTTTCCCTCTTTGTCGCACTATGATGAAGGAGTGACAGAGAGGGAAAACTACGATACGCTACCAAGCGCTAGCCATTGATCACTCCCGTCAATCACAGCGAATTCACTCAATGGTATTGTGAAATGAATTCCTAGTCAGCCATATTTGTTTACTTTTTTTATTCTACTGACGAATGGTATATGAGAGTATTACTCAGCAATCTACAAGCTTTAGGCCAGCCGTACCCCTGTAAGTTCTTACGTAAGTTAAAGGGACGGAGCTATACTAAGGGATGAGATGGTGATTCACCTCTCATTCCTTAGTATAGCTCCGTCCCTATAACTTACGTAAGAACTTACAGGTGTACGGCTGGCCTTAGTACAAGTAAAATATTTGTTATTTAGTGCGTTTTGGTTGTCCTATAATAAATAAATAAATAATAAATAAATATCTTGGGACATCTAACACAAATCAACCTAGCCCCACGGTAACCTCAATTAAAGCTTGTGATGTGGGTACCAGGCGACGATATATATAATAGATAGATACATATAGATACTTAACCTCCTGAGGCCTGGTGACGTCACATACTTCAACCGAATTTTAACTTTGACACTATATCTATAAAGTCAAAATGTTATGTAATATATATATGACGTAGGGCCTCACGAGGTTAAATACATAGACAGCCACGACCAAGGAACAAAATATTTGTGATAAATCAATACACAAATAATGCCCTCGCTGGGATTCGAACCCGGAACCTCCAGCTTCGTAGGCAGGGTCACTACCAACTAGGCAATAACAATATATGTCTGAAATTCACAGCACCTATGATTTTAAAACCGAATACCAATACTTACCAGATTTGGAATTGCATTTTTACACCCGAATACAGGCCGTCTCTGAAGATGTTATGCAATGAAGCGACGACCATTTGTTATCTCTTTGCAGGTTCATTGAACTCGCAATTCCTAGTATATCTTAATTTAAAACTAACTCTATGAACGTTTGTTTAATTTCGCTAGAATAATTCACTGTATTTTCCTATGCTTGTTTTGGATTAAGCAATTTAATTTATGCAAATCGAATTTGCGTGTAACTATAGCCTGTTCATACTTGATTATTTTATCCTAACTTCTAAATACACTTTATTTGTCTAAAACTGCAACGTTGGACAACGTAAACCAAGACATCAAAGTCCGTCTTTTAGTCAAAACTTCACTTGCAAATACAATAGTACATTTAGATACAAGTGCAAAAAAATTTTTTTCGACGAGTGTGTAAGTTGGAGCCCGAGTGAAACGAGGGCTACAATCACCCGAGTTAAAAAGAAGTTTTTACACGTGTATCGAACGACTTTTTTCATAACAAGTGCCTTAAAAAGAGAAATTTACGCATGCGAAGCGTGCGCAAAGTTTACTTTTACGCACTAGTTAGGAAAAACATTTTCTTCGGTTACTGGTGTCACCAGTGGACCACGAACCCTATTAGGTGTTCGAAACGTCGAGATGTAGCTACATTATATATTTTTAGGATTTATGTATCTTAATCAAGGAAATTGCGGTTAATGTCAAAAAAAATTAGGTTTGAAAGTTGTCTACTACGAATAGATAAGGCAAATAAGAAATAATATCATCCGAATTTAATTTAGGTCAAGTACAATTTCTACATTATAGTGAACCCTATGGTGTAGGAAAATCGTAGGTAGATTTTATTATTTTATAATATTGTTTTTTTTTTCAGAATGTCAGAACTTTATTTAAGTAAATATAGAAAGAAAAATAGAATAACATTGGTATTGTATATGACGGTTTGAAAGTGGTTGTAGCATTTTTTACCAAATACAATACTTTCATTTGTAGTTGGTTGGTTTTACGATAAAGGTAAAATATGTGAACCCGACCTATTTAGTCTCAGACAAAACAAAAACTTCGTTAAATCATGCTAAGTAGAGCGGAAAAAGTTACGCCATCGGCGAAAAGTTTCCTTGCTCGAATGCGGTGAAGTTCTCCAAACAAACACGCCCTATAGTCAGCACGTGAAATGATAGCTGCCATATACAGGGTGCTCACGAGGAAACCGAAAGATTTTAACTATGCATTCTAGACATCAAAATAAACAAAAAATATTATGAGACCTAATGTCAAATTCCACAAAAAAATCTTTTTTTTTAGACTTTTTGAATACTTTTTAACATTTCCAATGCTTTTTATCATAACAACAATTTGTTAAAATTTATTTTTTCAAGTGATTTTTTTTAGGTACAGGTTTTTTGGTGAAGTCTATTCTTATTTTTTGATTGTCAGGCAAAAAGTGTGGTAATATTAAAACACATTGTGGTAGCATTGTAATCAAAAATAAATTTTATGACCGTCGAAAAACTATTTTCGAAAAAAGGTTAATTATCTCTGGAACCAAGCCGAAACCAGGCAATTTTATATAACATTAAATACTCTAAATATGCTCAGGAATACAGCATTAAAATCTTTCGGTTTCCTCGCGAGCACCCTGTATAACATGGACGTCTACCGCCAGCTCAAAACTGCCCCTAAAACAATTGTTCAACGCTTCAAACATTTGTTCGGCGCAACATCTTTGACAAATGTTTATAGAATATAGCCAATTAAAACTTTGATGGACCAATCACAACTATTTTTAAATGGAGGTTTAAGTTTTTATAGGTTGATATTGATATTCATTACCGTGACGCATTGAAGAGGAGGTGACACTTGTCAACTAAAATTCAGGATCGTTTTTTAAAGGCAATTTAGTATGGCGTGTGGCTTCCATATTTTGTTTGTTCGTAGAAAGATAGTTATAAACAGTTAAATCATAGTATGAGGAAGATTTTAGTACTCTCCCCTATTTGTGGCATTCGGTACGCGCATAGTACTGCCAGAATTTATCCTCGTGGTTCAAAATGGCAAAAAAATATGTATAAAGATGGTAAATATTGGCTGTATTAAATATTATTATTCACAAGGGAACAATATAATATTCTTATGACGGGCTCTTTTATGGTAATGCCTTTTTTATTATAAGTAGGTAGGTACCTACTTAAGTGGTTGGTCCTATAGGATGCTAAAGCATAAATAGTTTCTAAAATAACATGGTCACATAATTATTTAGTATCTTTTAAGGCTGATATTTTACCATGTTTTTTTTTCTTATCGAGTAACCGAAATTTGCTACTGTTGCTAATACCATCTTTACGGATTGAACGATTATGACACTGTGCGAAAAAAGCGTCTTTGAAAGGGGTAGATCGCTCACTACGGTATGTGGGTTGACCATAACTAAAACTCGCAGCACGTTGGGACACGTTTGCCGTGGAGATGGCATTTACGACTATACCGAAATATCAGGTACTCAAAACCAAAAATTAACATTGTATTTACATGGTATTGGCAGTGTGGTGACGGCAGTAAGAATACATTTGTCACCACCCCAACTCCCCCTGCGGGTGTCGTAAGAGTCGACTAAGGGATTGAAGTGTCACTGACCATTATTTGATAAAAGATTGATGATGGGCAGCAGCGTCATCATAGTAGACACATTACTGCGATCGCCAATCCGCTTGCCCAGCGTGGCGATTATGGGCATTTACCTCCTAATGCGTTAGCATAGTTAATAGGAGAGGCCTACGTTCTGCAGTGGACTATCATAGGCTGATGCATAGCAGGGTAAAAACCCTTTAAAATCTACTCTAATTAACTTTTTAACATAAGAAACTAGAAAGGCCGAAATACGATATTACCAACATTTCCTAGAAACTAAAACATTCACGTTACCCATTACAACCGGCAACTGTGATTATGTGTAACGGCCCTAACAGTGCCGTAGAGATTTGAAGCAACCAGCGCAATAAATTGCTATTTACTTCGGAGTTTTTATCTCTACCTGCACTGGCATAATAAGGTTAGTTTTTTGTTTTTTTTTTGTCTTGCTTATTTGGGCAGCAAAGTAAATTTGCCAACGTCGAATTTGATTAGTTAATTTTCGTTGCCGATGGACTTTCACACGTGTTCGTTTTTTGTTACGGGATGGTAGGGGAGACCAGGTATGAACGTAACAATTTTCAGTTTTTGATTTTTTATATTTTTTTGGTAGCAGTTGTCAAACTTTGCATCTTTATGTGCAATAGACACATATTTCATGTATCTTTTGGTATCAAAATAAACTTCATACATCGAATAGTTTTACAGAAAAATGGCTCACAGTGAAGGATGGAATTTCTTGCAATTATCCCTACCCCCAGGGCTGGTTGTAACAGTGCATAGGGATAATAGAAACAAAGTAAATAACTATAAAATAATCAACATAATTATGTGTAATTTGTATTTTTAAGTAATCAACAGTCTTACAATATCACTATCTCAAAGACGAACATTAACAATGAATGAATGTAATTAACATTAGGTATTGTATGAGACGAAATTAATTTATACCTATAGGATATATGAGTGACGTGAGAGCAATCAACTTTCTGTCTTATTCTAAATGGCATATAAACAAATCCTTAGGTGTAATCCAAGGAATTAAATGCTTCCTGCATTGTCTTTATTTCTGAGTATACTAATAAGTTAATCATACAATGTACCTAATATGATAAAAAAATGTGTTCAACTCCACATTGACAGTGAATATTTGTTCCAGAAACAAATCCCGCCTTGGGTAGTGCCGTTGAACTTTCAAGTAAAGCTTTCCTTTACTTTACATGTCTATATAAAGTGATGTGAGCCAGTTGGTACGTCTTCGCTGCGTCCCTGTAGGGCATTTAAAAAAAGGATCACCTCAACTGCAGCTAAAGCTATAATTTCTGTTTTGGTGGACTTCTATCTGTTGTTATTTTGTGGTACAAAAAGGCACTAAGTATATGAGTTATTTAATAAACGCTAGCACATAAGTGTACCAATGAGCGTCGAATTTGGAAATCGGGATGAAAGTAACAAGTTGTTTCAATCATCCCTGGGTATCGAATTTCCAGAATCCTATAAACACGTAGCAAAAAAACATAAAAAGCATCATTAAAACATTGATTTGCAACTCTCAAACTGTAAATGATTAGTGACTTTACAACACCCATGCAAAACGCAAGTTATAGCGTTTACCATGAAAAATCTAGCTAAGATTGAAAAAATCGTTAAAAACTTACTTTTGACGCATTTTTCTGGGACCATAGCACTACACGCATAACCTGCCGTCACAGCTCCGTGGGTGTAACTGAGGTTAGGGGGGAATCGAAATGGCATCTAATGCCCTGAAGGACGTTCGGATAGATGTCGTAGAAAATTTTTAAATGAATTTGTTACGTTCATCCCGCGTTACTTTTATACCTGGTCTCCCCTATTTGGATACCTATAAACTAATAATTTTATTTTGACAACAGCGACGAACACATGTCAGTTAAAAAAGTTAAGCAAAAAAGCGAAGGAAGGGAAAACGAAAAGAAATTATCCAAGGTTCAGGTTACTTCAGCAATATACCGCTGTCGGCTCTGGCAGGCTGTAAGCCTCCGTGGCCTAGTTGGTAGTGACCTTGCCTATGAAGCTGGAATTTCTGGGCTCAAATCCCGGCGAGGGCATTATTTGTGTATTTATTTATCACACAAATATTTGTTTCTTGGCCGTGGCTGTTTATGTACTTAAGTATCTATATGTATCTATCTATTCATACTAGTATATCGTCGCTTGGCACCCACATTACAAGCCTTACCGTGCCTAGGTCGACTTGTGTAAGATGTCCCAAGATATTTATATTTATATTATACCGTGTGTATATCTAATAAAGACAGTTCGAATCGTAGCCAAAACCCGAGCCTTAATTGAGCTTACCGTGGGACTAGGACAACTTATAGGTTTGAGAATGTCCCATAATATTTATTTATTTATACGTATTCCTGCATTCGACTGTAGGTTATCTTCATAAAAACATCTACAGCTATATACTTATGAGTAGCTATTGCCCAAACGAAATAGTTGCCTGTCACTCAGAGATACGCCAGGAAAAATATATTTTCGGTACATTTGCGACCCAGTCACGTAATCTAAGGAAATACTTCTGTATCTTTCAAGCCACTATTGAAATTTACCCCTTATTTCCTGGGGATTTTATTTGCGTATATTTAGTGTGTCATATAAAATGTTTATATTTCTGGGTGATTTTAGAAAAGATTCAGATTGAAAAAGTGATCCAGATCATGCTTTCATTTGTGGCATCTTAGATTTTCAGTTGCTGGTGACACATTTTTTATAAAGCACTAGTCTTACCGCAAGCGAGTAAGCTATGAGCTAGGCTATAAAGGCGAACAAAAGATAAGGGCTCCCGTGCAAATAAAAGAGATACGGCGATGTTTATAGTTACTCGCACAGGCCCTCGGTTAAGTCCAGGGTCTTCGACCAGTGCGTCCTTCCGGTCTTCACTTACGGGGCCGAGACGTGGACTCTTACAAAAGGTCTCGTTCACAAACTCCAAGTTACTCAGCGAGCTATGTAGAGCGCTACGCTCGGAGTTTCTCTGAAGGACAAAATCCGGAATCAGGATATCCGACGGAGAACCAAGGTCACCGACATAGCAACGAGAGTAAGCAAGCTGAAGTGGCAGTGGGCGGGACATGTTTGTCGAAGAGCCGATGGCCGATGGGGCAGACGAGTCTTGGAGTGGAGACCGCGAACGACTCGCCCGGTGGGCCGCCCTCCCGCCAGATGGACCGACGATCTAAAGAAAGTGGTGGGAAGTGGTTGGATTCGGAGAGCTGAGGACCGAGTATGGTGGCGCGAATTGGGGAAGGCCTATGTCCAGCAGTGGACGACTATGGGCTGATGATGATGATGATGACTCGCTCAGCTGTGAGCTATAAATGTCGCCGTGCCTCTTTTGTTCACACGGGAGCGCTTATCATTTTGTTGTTTTTGTAGCCGATAGCTCATAGCTTACTCGCACGTGGTGGGACTAGTGCCTAAGGCCCATCTCTCTTGAGGCGACAATTGAATTTGTATGGCGGGATCTTATATACAAGTAACGCTTAATACGAAATTCATTGAAAGTCGGCTTGCGAGAGAATGGCGTAAGAGTTATGGGAAATAATATATCTTGATGAAACTTCCAACTAATGCTTAAAGTCAACGACCAACTAGTAAAACAGTTAGCTAAAAAATAAGAATAATAAATATGGACGATAACAGCTATTATTATCCATATTACGGTTAGTAAAACCTTTCATTTTTAAATATAAGGTGCAACGCAAAATACGTAGTAAATAAATACTATAAAAATTGCCAGAACAAAATTTCTTACAGATATAGTGCATAATCTTTTTCCTTCGTATTTTCACGGAATCGTCTGAATTTATCTTCTTTCAATCAGATTAGGTGCAATACTGAAATTCATAAACCTTTCATTTTTAAATATAAGGTGCAACGCAAAATACGTAGTAAATAAATACTATAAAAATTGCCAGAACAAAATTTCTTACAGATGTAGTGCAAAATCTTTTTCCTTCGTATTTTCACGGAATCGTCTGAATTTATCTTCTTTCAATCAGATTAGGTGCAATACTGAAATTCATTGTGACAGCAATATGCATTGGGATGTTTCCGTGAAAAGCCGAAGGAAACGGATTTTGCACTACATCTGTACGTACATAATAATGTCACTCGACATAGTTTTGATAAACTTGAACATAAAATAGAATACCCAGATTAATATAACCTATAAAAAACAATAAAATAAAAAAGTAAAAATAAAAAATAAATATTTAAGGACATCTTACACAAATCGACCTAGTCCCATAAGCTCAATTAAGGCTTGTGATGTGGGTACCAGGCGACGATATAAATATAATAGATAGATACATATAGATATTTACATACATAGACATCCATGACCAAGGAACAAATGTTTGTGATAAATAAATACACAAATAATGCCCTCGCCGGGATTCGAACCCGGAACCTCCAGCTTCGTAGGCAGGGTCACTACCAACTAGGCTACAGAGGCTGACTATGTACTTAAGAATAATATTAACTACAAACTAAATCTTAAAAAATAAGACGTATTATTAAAAATTATGTATTAAAAATGTATTATTAAATTATTTATTATCACTACATAGTATAAAATGTCCCTATGTCCTTTTGTACGCTTAAATCTTTAAAACCACGCAACGGATTTTGATGACATTTTTTTAATAGGTAGAGTAATTCAAGAGGAAGGTTTTTATGTAGGTATAGTACCCGTGTGAAGCCGGGGCGGGTCGCTAGTTATGTATAAAAAATAAGATGTATACGTTATTCGTGAAATACATGAATCCTTGTGTAACGACATAAAATGACACTACCTACTTAAAAATCTGACAACGGCACAATACAAACAAAGAAATAACAGATACTCGCCCGATGTTTGCCACATTGCGGTTTCCGTACGTGCTTATGACAGGTCTGTCTTTTATTTATTTTACATGAACTTCACACTACGATGATATTTTTGGAGTTGGAATACTGAGTATTTTATGCACTAGGTAAATACCTATTATGAGCAACGTATTGCTTTAAAATTTAAGTTAAATTTAGTACGAGAATGTTAATTTATCTAAATCAAATCATTTATTGCACACACATATTACATCTGCGACCATAAATAACATGGACGTCTAACGCCAGCTCAAAAATGCCCCCAAAATGAATTGTTCAGTTGTGCCAAGATGGGCAGGACATAGCGCTTTTCTTAACACCGCGCATATTTCGGCGAATACAGCCAATCAAAATAATAATAATAATAATAAATTTAGGTTTTTTATAAAGTGTTTATATTTTGTATTGTTTTTGTATGTTGTATTGTATTTTAATTTTATATTCATTTTATAAAAACCCTAAACTAAGAAAGAAGTTCAATAAATAATAATAATAATAATATGTTTATTTCAGGCATACACCCATATGACAAAAGACATTACAGAAAAAGAAATGTGTATATAAAACAAAATGAGTAAAATACAAAATAAATAAAATAAATAAAATGGAGTACAATTAAAGTTAAAACATGGTGTATGTAAGCGTGTAAAGTGCTTACAACTACTTACGGTTCCCGTCGTGGTGCACACACTGCCAGTGCTTCAATATAGGACAGTCCAGGCACTCGGAAAGCGTTCTAAGTATTTCGTTATCAGCTCTTTGGAGACGCTCCCGGAAACCGGCAACACGTGATCTAATAATCGCGAAGAAATCAGGGATTCTAGCCGCAGCGAACATGCCTGACGCGCTACTATATCTAGGATATTTCATAAGAGTGCGATATGCGTCATTATATTGCACTCTTATCCTGTTCCATGACCGCCTGGTGTAGTTCACCCAGAGTTGACATGCATAGAAAGATTGGCAAAATGCTCCATACAGTGTCCTCTTCACGGTATCACTACACCGAGCGAATCTGCGCGCAAGCATATTACACCGTACAGCAAGCGCCCTTCGTTCGCGCTCTATGTCGCCGTCATAAGTGAGGTCCTCAGTGACAATGTGCCCTAAGTACCTGAACTGCCCTACTCTCACTACCGGCGCTCCATTTAAGTATACTGGCGGGACACTCTCCGGACCCCGTCCTGCCTTAAAAACCAACATCTCGGTCTTGCTTACATTATATTTGAGACCGTGGTTATAAGCGTACCTCTCGCAAACACCTAAGAGTTTTCTGAGACCGCTGATCGAGGGACTGAGAAGCACCATATCATCGGCATAACTAAAGTTGCTCATGCAGGTGGAACCGATATGGCATCCTACCTTGGTGCTTCTCAGCTCCACGAGCAAATCGTTGACATATAGGCTGAAAAGATCCGGAGAGGTCAGGCCTCCCTGGCGTACACCGCATTCTAACCTATATTCGTTAGACGTCGCGTCGCCCCATCTTACTGTATTAATTTGGTTCCCGTACCAGAATCTCAACAAGTTCACGGTACTACTAGGAACGCTTGATCTATGTAGCTTTTGCCATAGTAAATCATAGTTTACTAAGTCAAAAGCTTTGCTTAGGTCAAGGAAGCATGCGTAAACAGAAGTATCTCGTTTTTTGTAGTACTCGACTGTAGCTTTTAAACTAAATATGGCTGTATCCGTTGAGAGTCCCGGACGAAAACCAAACTGAGCGTCGTCTATGTCTAGATTCCTTTTCAGGTCTGGATGTAGTAAGCGCTCAAGAATCTTTCCCACAATCGTACCAAGTGAAATCGGCCTATAGTTATTATGGTTCGAAAGATCCTTGGTTTTGTTTTTGGGTATTGGAACCACCACCGTCTTCATCATATCATGCGGCAAATAGCCGAAGTTAACACAAAGATTGTACAAAATCGCCAGTACTCTTTAGATATCAGGGCCCGCCTGCACAATATGTTCCAAACTTAAGCCATCTCATCCGGGAGACTTGCCCCTCTTCATGTTACGTATAGTTTTAGCGATATCATCAGCAGTAAAACGTTTCTCTATGTATATCTCGTCAACCGTCGCAGGGGGTACGTAGGTACCTGATGGTTTCAGCTGCAGCTCAACTCTGAAATGGCGTGAGAACAGTTCGGCTATATCCTTCTGACTTTGAATACCGTTGACGGAGAGAGGTATGCTTGACTTAAAGTTGCATTTCTTGGTCGCATTCCAAAATTTGCCAAAATTTTGATCTCTCTGATGCATGGCCAAGATATCCATTTGAATTTTCTCCTCATTGTTCTGACACCATCTCAGCTTATTTTTAAACGTTCTACGAGATGCGATCATATCGCTAAAACCTGTACCCGAGGATGGCTTACCAAGTAGCATCCATTGTTCATAGTACATTCTAGCTACCTTATGACTATCACTTACGTGGTGGTTCCAACCCAAAATTTGCTTGGACCTACCTTGTGCACCGCGACGGGATCGTGCACTCCACATAGCTGCACTCTGTAATGCGTCTACAATATTTCTATATAGTTGGTCCACCAACGATAGGTGTTCGTTACACTTAAAATTACAACAGTTTAAACAATGACTAGTATAGTTTATACGGCTAAGTTTATCACAGCATTGTTTATTGTAGTCGTCAATTTGTATCTTAGTTCTATTTCCCCAACGTACGCTAGCTATAGATATAGAATCTATGTGTTTAGACGAGATTTTATTTGTGACTACTCCTATATCACATAGTAGCATTAGTGGTACGTGATCGGACCAGTATGTTCCATAATCCACACTAACAGACACAATAGTGTCACGCGCAGCACTAGTCACAGCACAGTGGTCCAACCAGCGTTTCGACCCGTGAGCATCACTAACAAACGTGTGAGTATCTTTTGGCAATAGTTCCGTGTCAACACAAAACAGGTCATTATCATCACAGAACGACTGCAACTCGAGCCCAAAACGTGCCCCGGGATGCGCATTATAATCGCCCAGCGCGTACACCGCCTCCGCATCGCCATCCGCTATCAGCGCCGACACCGCCGCCAGGCAGTCCGTGAACTCCACTAGGTTGTCATCACTATCCACCGGCATGTACACACTTACAATAAGAAATAAGCGCCCATCCAAATCTATTTGCACAGCCGCCAATCTGTCATTAGTGCATTCCACTACCGACACTTTTGGAAACCGTGACTTTCTCCACATAATTGCCATCCCGCCGTATGGTCTTCCTCTGAGGATCCCTTCGGATGTGATCCCTTCGGAAAAGATGTTGATGGACCAATCACAACTATTTTTAAATGACAGTTTTAGTTTTTATTATACGTTGACATTGAAATTCATTGCCATTATGCATTAAAGAGGGGGTGACATTTGTCAACTAAAATTCAGAAGCGTTTTTGAAAGGCAATTTACTATGGCGCGCGGCTTCCATGTTTTATTTGTTCGTAGTATTACATTATACATGTAGGTACCAATATTTATGACGATTTATGAAGGAAATTTTATGAAGCTCCCTATAAATTACGAGCGGTATATTTTTTTGATAGACAAATCAAATAATTGTTTTAAATATTTTGATTTGTATTGTTAAGTATTAACACCACAATTTATAATCCTCCGCGGCGTTGGAGAACTCTGTATTTTTTCTTTGGTATGACATCATAATTATATGATATATATAGGATGATTCTGCCGTGAACAGTAGAGAACAAATAGTCTCGAAAACTCATATTTTTTGTAGACGTTCGAGCGGCCGATCAGATACAGTAAACCTACAAACACCGTTATTTAGTAGAAAACAAAAAACGATAAATTCGGTGGACTTTCCGTATCGTTTGACGTCTTTGACACATATCGTGGTACACATTCGCAGATACATTTTTACGTTAATACTAATAAATATGAATAATTCAAAGTAAACATATAAAAGTATACTTAATTACTTACTCAAGGTTTAAATTGCCGATAAAACCAAGATTGTGTTCTAAAAGTGCATGATTATGAAATAATGCAAGTTTTTTTGTTTTTTTCTACTGACGATGCAAAATATTCTTGTTAAATAGTAAGTATATTACGACACAAGTGCGAAAAACATGAAATTTGAAACGAGTGGCGACTCCCTATTGGTCGTGTTTTAAATCGACACGAGTTATGAATTTCGTTTTTGCACGTGTCTCGTACGACGTTTTTTAGTGCAGATGGCCTTCTGAAGTTTTGGACCTGACGTAAAATGACACACTTCTCTCACTAGAGCCTAAAAAAGGCACCATCTGTACTAAAATAGTACATTACGACACAAGTGTGAAAAACATGAAATTCGAAACGAGTGGCGATGTTTAAAACATGACCGATAGGGAGTGCTTTAAATCGACACGAGTTACGAATTTCGTTTTTGCATGTGTCTCGTACGACGTTTTTTAGTACAGATGGCCCTCCGAAGTTTTGGACCTGACGTAAAATGACCCACTTCTCGCACTAGAGCCTAAAAAGTACACCATCTGTACTAAAAAAGATATTTTTGTCTAATCAGAATAAGAGTCTCTAAGCGGATCACTAAAATGTTTCTTATACGTCATAAATTTGTTCGTTTTGCCGTATCTATATTAGTAATAATACAACTTAAGTGCCTACGTTTCGCGCCAGCCCAACTTTACGCGCGATACTTTGGGGTTGTAAATCAAAATAATGCGTGCCACTTCAGAACATTACGACAGTCATCGAAACCAACGACTTTCCTTCGGTCGCGTTCAAAAATTCAACAAATGTCTCTATTTCGCACCATTTACATAAAGGGACGATTTTTCTTTTTCTTTGTTGATGTTTTCTTAGCTTTGCGCCTTTTGTCACCTCCAATTTGTGAAGGTGCTATTTGTAAAGTAATTTTTAGGCTACAATTTTTGTACTCGATAAAATTAAGACGCAGAGTATTTTTTTGGATACATAAATTATATTGTGTCGTAAGAGAGCATAATTACGAGTATTTATTTATGACGAGGTGGGTATATTTATAGGCTTGAGTAGTTTAGTTGGTATTAACCCCGCCTAGGAAGCTGGAGGTTCCGGGTTCCAATCCCAGCGAGGGCATTATTTGGGTATTTATTTGTCACAAATATTTGTTCCTTGGTCATGGCTGTCTATACAGGGTGTAAGTCTTACACGGGCGAAGCTCTTAACGAGTGTTAGTTTACGACATAATAAGTACATTCAAATAACTTTTACTTAAAATTAGAGCAACAAAATTATCCATACAAAATAATTTGGCGCGCAATGTAGAGCAACATATGCGAATTAAACACTCGTTGATAGCTAATTTCAG
>JALPQI010008574.1:0-50055 GCA_025490895.1 Thaumatotibia leucotreta
GCTGTGAAAGTAAATTATAGTTTGGGTAGTAAATCAAATATTGTCATTGGTTGTGATCAAGTTTTTGCTCGTATTTTGCTTTGTGGTAGTACAGTCCAGTCAAGTGCAATAATATGTATTGAAATAATCCTCTTATAAATATGTTACGTTTTACACAGAAGTGGGACATATTTTTGAACATTTTTATTTACATTGTTGCCTTTTACTGTACTTGTGTAGAGGGTTTGTCGTGTACCTATTTAGCTCAATTAATGTATAACTCGTTAAAAATGTACTTAGTCAAAAATGTATATAAATTGTACGGTTTCGAAAATATATATGGTAAAAAAGTCAAAAATATTATTATTTAATACGCTGTCCCCAAACAGCAAGCAATAATAAAAGAAATTCTTTTTAAATAGCGAACATTCATATGTATTATCTAAATATTGTAGGATTAAATACACGTAAAAGTGCTCGACACAAAGCATAAAATATTAAAGCGTTAACATTTATAACATACGTGTGTGTAATTACAAGAGTTCCTAAAACATACCTATAAATCTCGGTCTATACAAAAACTTTCCACGCAACAACCCAAAACACCAACGGTATTAAATTTAAAACAGCCGCGTTTATGGCCAGACTCGTAATATACGGTAACATGTGTTGTCATAAATCCGATTCGCAACGCCACACTCATTCGGA
The DNA here is from genome assembly GCA_025490895.1 of Thaumatotibia leucotreta. Classification (NCBI taxonomy): domain Eukaryota; kingdom Metazoa; phylum Arthropoda; class Insecta; order Lepidoptera; family Tortricidae; genus Thaumatotibia; species Thaumatotibia leucotreta. Next base: position 688 of record JALPQI010008574.1, read on the forward strand.
AGTCCGAAAAGTCGCCGTGACAAATACCCGTTCCGACGTTGACAAATACTTGGTAAAAATACTAGGCATTAAAATATCCCGGAGTTGAATGGGAGCACTTTATCTTGATGCTTTTTTGTTTTTTACTTAAACAAAGACTAGTGAATTAGGGAGACAGTTAATCGTCAAATGGTTGTCGTTTGCCGCATACGAATAAAAATGTTGCCGGTAATTAAAAACGACCTCAAAAAAAGACGACGTTCTTAATGTGACTGATTTTTTTTAAACGTAAGTCTTTTGCTCAATATCTCCGAGAATAGTGAACCTATTTTTTTTTTGATCGAGTGGGTATTACCCCGGGATGGTTCCGTTGGCACCAAGTCAGGTTATAATGATGGGATATTGACGAAATCGGTTTAAGTCGGCTTTTTTTTTTATTTCTTGATTATTATATTAATTGTCACATCTATTGTTATTATAAACGTCACTACCATGGTTGCTATTTTAGGACGTAGAAGTTCAACGAAACAGTAAAATAGTTGATTTCAGAAGTTTTTACTAGCGTCATATAATAAGCTTAGAGAGCATTGAACCAAAATTAAGTTAAGATGCTTTTCTATTGCTTACATTGAACGTTTATTACACGACTGCCAAAAGGAGAGTATATGTGTTCAGTCCCTATGTATGTTTCATATTTTCTTTAAACGCGCAGATCTTCGCGACCACTTAACCGTTTTTAATAGTGTAAGGTATCATTTGAATCCTCGTGACGTCGCGGGTAACATAGGATATGTGACGTCACGTTAAAAACAATATGGCGGCCTAAAACTTCCATATTGTCTAACCAAAAAAAATAAATATGAGAGAAACCTATCGAGTTTGGTATCAAAATGAAGAGCTTCAAACAGCGATTACTAACGTGTATATAACTTATAGGTTTATTACTTATTCTAGAACAGCCAGATTCATTAAAAAACAATTAAAGCGCAAAGAATAATATGTCATCTAAATGCTATGATTTGGGTATCAAATTAAAGCATTTTGTATGCAGATTGCAAATATATATACAAGTTATATGTTTTAGTATATGTTTGAAGAGAAAACTCGAAATGTTCTACATCGCACTATTGAAGTTTTTCTTCAATGCCTAAGCTGTGACAGGACTGTCACAGTTGACACATCTTCTTGACCGCTAAGTGTGTATGAAACAGATACATTGTATATACGCACTTGTGGTCAAGGGGTAAAATGCACGGCTGCTACGCAGCGGTCGTGGGTTCAATCCCCGGCTCGTAACCGATGATTTTTTCAAATAAAACTTGTATATGATATATCGTTTGATAAACAGTACTAGTCAAAAGTTTAAGTTCTCTCCATGATTTCGATACAAAATAGACTATCGGGCGATATCTTTTTTTCAGCGTTTATAGTAAAATTTCAAGAGCTAGTTAATATTAATTCCCCATAGAATCTGAACAATTTTAAACATTGGAACCGATAATAATTCATAGGCAAGTGAAGTTGTCATATTTTGGTGATGACATGACTGCCACAGCTGCCTCAGTTGTCCGAACTGTTCGAAAGTAACGGTTAATTAATAAGAAATAGCTCAATCAGTCATAATTATATTATGTAGTTGGAAACAAGTGTCGACTTAAATGCTAGAAAAATGATAGCCCACACAGCCGAATTCGTATCAAAATCGTCGTGCGAACTTAACATTTTGTCCAGTACTGTATACACAGTATTTTACGGTGAAGGAAATCATCGTGAGGGAACTTGCATACAGCTGGGAAGAAATTCAAGCATGTATGAGAAGTTCCCAACAAGTATTGGGCCAGTGTTGCGGAGAATTGCCAGAAGACAATATCAAAAAAAGAACGTACAATATGATTCGCAAATCAGAGGAATGTCCCTAAAATACAATCACAACAGCAATTGTGGCTAAACAAAATTGCTATACGTGTTGTAACATGCGCATAAAATTTAAAACTTGAAATATGTAGGCCAGTTTTTTCATCCAAAATATGAGCCTACAATTTTTGTTAAATGTCAAATTAGTAATAAGGCACATGAAAAGGTACAACAACGTCACCAGAAAACGAGCTTAGTCAGACATATGGTGCTGGAGAGGAACACTAAAGGGGGGCAAGGTTTTGACCGTTCTGCAGTTGGCTTTTGGTCGGATCAGGGTCGGGTTTGGCCTTTACATTTGCGCAGGGGAGTTGGTATGAATGAAGGTAGGTTTGCCTGGAAACTTGAGTCTCACGCAGCACGCAGGCAAGCGCGCTGGGTGGCCGCGCTCCAGGCCTTTGGCTTTACGCGGATCACGGCTTTCAGCCTTCGCATTTTCTCGAAACGATTTTTCGGGCCTGGGGCCCTGAGATTGGTTTTAATGCTACACTTTTCCATTGAATAGCGAAGGAGTGCTGGGCTCTGGTAGCTTGGCCTTCGGCCTTGCAAGCTGGTGCCCCTTTAGGGGACACTTCGGGCCTTGGGTCCTACGCGGAGCTCGGTTTACAGCCTTCGCAGGTTGTGGAAACGATCGTCGGATCTACGGATCTCCGATTCGTTTTCATGTTACACTATTCCGTCACGTAGTGCGGTAGCGCTGGGCTCTGGCTTCGATTGTTAAGGCAGTTAAGAAGGACGGTTGTACCACTTGGGCTCGCTCGTCGGGCCTCCGACCATCGGGCTCTCGCTTGAAGCACCTCGATAGTTACGCTCCAGGCCTCCGACCCTTCTTCGGCCTTACTTATTTCTTCCAAGTGACACTTGGGCCCTCTAAGTTAAAGTCTGTGCCACTGGCTCCGGTGGTCCAGGCCAGAGGCTCGGCTTTTGGCCTCGCAAACCAGCGCCTCTCTGAGGAACGATTCGGGCCTTCGTCCCTACGCGGAGTACATCCTTTGCAGGTGGTCGAAACGATCGTCGTACATCCATTTTAACATTACACTATTCCATCGGCTGACATGGTAGTGCTGGGCTTCGGTGGCTCGGCCTTCCGCCTCGCGAACTTTAAGTCTTCGTTGGAGTTCGAAGCGAATCGTTGCACGTTGGGCCCTCCGGTTCGATTATTAAATCAGTTAAGAGGGACGATTGTACCGTGTGAGATCGCTCGTCGTGCCTTGGGCCCTACGCGGAAGTCGGTTTTTTAGATGCTGGGGTATTCGAAGAAGCATGGTAGTTCAATTTTCACGCAGCTTGGCCTTCGGCCTCGTCTTAAATTTGCAAGCGACATGCTTGAGCCCTCGAAGTGAAGGTTCGGACCTCTGCGAGCTCAGTTTTCGGCCTCCCACCCTGAAGCTCGCCCTGTGGACTCGATCAATATATAGATTTACACTGGTTCCAGTTATGTTCCGGCCCCCAAAATTAGCGGGATGGGAACTCCTCGGGCCCCCGGAGCGAAGCTTCAGCCCTCTGCGAAATCAGTTTTTGGAATTCTATCCAACTTCAAGAAATCTTCATATTCACTAAAAGGTTTCAAATAAATAAAATAATTAAAAAATTTAAAAACACGACTGCCGTTTTAAGCGAACTGAAAAGTAACAAATAATTCTTTTTTCAGGTTAATTATTGTGAGCGTATCTACATAAGTATTAAGCGCTTGTCTTATTACTTACAATATTTTGTTTCGATTGCAGTCGGGGAACCTTTCATTACGGAAAATATAAATATATGGAGGTTCCCCGACTGCAATCGAAACAAAATATTGTAAGTAATAAGACAAGCGCTTAATACTTATGTAGATACGCTCACAATAATTAACCTGAAAAAAGAATTATTTGTTACTTTTCAGTTCGCTTAAAACGGCAGTCGTGTTTTTAAATTTTTTAATTATTTTATCTTAGCGTTCAAGTAAGACTACGAGTAAATTCATTCTTAAATAACTTTAAAATAAGACGAAAATTCACAAATGAAAATGCATCGTGACGACTTAATATTACTTTTTTAAAATCCGAGGCAAAAAAACGTAAATTGTTAAAATTTTACCTGTCTTTTGTATAATGTATGGACGCATTAGGAGGCAAATGCCCATAATCGCCACGCTGGGCAAGCGGATTGGCGATCGCAGTAATGTGTCAACCAGGGATCGGAACCGGTTTTTTAGAAAAACATCGATATAGCTCGATATTTTAAAATGTTTTACGCTCTTTATGTTAGTATTCAACATTTTATGTACCTAATTATTAACATCATATTTTCAATTACTCCATTAACAAAAAATATATAAACTGAAGAACGAAAAAGAACGGAAAAGAACGGAATTCGAACCGTTCTTTTGTATGGAGAAAAAACCGGTATCCGATCCCTGGTGTCAACTTTGGAGTAATGTACCTATAAGAAATGATTAATTATTCAATCAACTATGGAGTCATGTCCATATTATTGCGAACAATGACGCACATTTGTCCGATCTCTGATTATTTATAATACAGGCTGTTATCAGAAGCTTCGAGTTTCAAGAAGAAATGTTTTTTTTTTTAAGTTTTATGTGGCAGTAACTTTAGATTGCGGTTAGTTTGGTCCGTAGTCCATGGGTACGTAGCTAAATAAATTCGAACTGTCGGTAATATTAAGTAACTATTTCATTATAAGTAAAGATTTTTAGTGTGGTTTTAGTTTATTTGTGTTCAAATGTCGTCTCTATTTTTAACGAGACAGGAAGCATTAAGTTGCTAGTTGTTAGTGAAGAAAAAAAATGTAAAACTGATCAGTGATCATGTCTCCAAGGTCGCCCATCCGTTTCCATACTTTTATTTCAGAAATATTTCTTCATTCAACTCTCAGTATTTTTCACACCGAATAATACTCGTAAACACTGAATGGCGCACCGTGGGTAGGCCCCTCGCAAGGTGGACTGATGACCTGGTGAAAGACGCAGGAGTCCGCTAGATGCGGGTGGCACCGGTCATTGTGGCAATCTTTGGGGGGGGGGGGGGGGGCTATGTTCAGCTGTGGACGTCTTTCGGCTTACATGATGATGATGATGAATCACATCACATCATCAGCCTATAATAGTCCACTGCTGGACGAAGGCCCCTCCTATTAAACTATGCGTACCTATAGACGCATTAGGAAGTAAATGCCCATAATCGCCACGCTGGGCAAGCGGATTGGCGATCGCAGTAATGTGTCTACAATGATGACGCTGCTGCCCATCATCAATCGTTATCAAAAATGGTCAGTGACACTTCAATCCCTTAGTCGACTCTTACGACACCCGCAGGAGGACTTGGGGTGGTGACAAATGTATTATTACTGCAGTCACCACACGGATGATGATGAATACTCGTACGCTAACACTAATCTACTAGTATTACTCAAGTACCTACGCCTCTGACTCCAAAATTGCCTGTCGACGGATGCCGCCATTTCCTATTTCATCTGCAAATTATATTTCGGTCCACGAATTACGATGTGTCGGGAAAAGCTGACACTATTTCGTAACTTAGGAGCAATATATCTTGAGTTCGCAAGTAATGTTTACGTTGTCGCGTGATGACAGCAGTAAGAATACATTCGTCAGCCTCTGTAGCCTAGTGGTAGTGACCCTGCCTACGAAGCTGGATGTTGCTTATTTAAATCCCGGCGAGGGCATTATTTGTGTATTTATTTATCTTATCACAAATATTTGTTTCTTAGTAGTGGCTGTCTACGTAGGTATTTAAGTATCAATATATAGCATACCGTGGGATTAAGTGTATTTATGTAAGGTGTGCCAAGATATTTGTCACCACCTAAACTCTTCGCGTGGGTCATAGTCGACCAAGGGATTGAAGTGTCACTGGCCAATCGTTTATAGAAGATTGATGATAAGCAGCAGCGTCATCATAGTGACCACATACAGCAATCGCCAATCCGGTTGCCCAGCGTGGCGATTATTTCCTAATGCGGACTCGTAGTTTATAGGAGAGGCCTACCAGCAGTGAACTGAGATAGGCTGATGATGTGTGTTTACGTTAGTATTTCCTTGATATGAAAAGTAGTCCATCACGCTCGCTCCGACGGACCAGTGCGAGCGTGATTAGGGCTTGCAATTCGAACGTTCGAAACATTCGAATATCATATTATAATAAAAACTCCAACATGAAGAACACAACTTTTATTTGCTGGAACTTATGAAATATATTTGACATAGGCCCACTTATGTTTAGGTTAAGTCATCCGTGACATCCAGTAACAATAATGTCATTTCCAGGCCTCGTAGGGTGTTTTATACCTTTTGCCCTACCACTGAGGCCTGGTGGGAGAGAGCACGACACCGGCACCGGTCAGGCCGCTCAAGTATTTATTTTTTTATTAAATTACCTAACATTTTGTTAAAATCATAACACATACTAGTGTATCCAAATAATAAGACATAGGTAATAATTATGTTTTGTGTGAACAATATAATATGTTATTCCAATATTGTTTTGTTAAATTTAGAGACTTTACAGCAAAAATTATTACGTTTTACTTCGCATTCCGCATTAATACTATTCCAGAAGATTTGGGGGCTTTTTACGAAGTTTCTGTAGAATACTGGTGGGGTACACCGAATGTTTGACGTGAATATGCGAAAAAAAGTAACTTTACACACATTTTCAATATTTTATTATATTTATTATTCTATTTGAATATTTTTTTAAATATCTCATAATAAAAATCGAATATTGAAATAGTGATAGACTACTTTATTTACCGTTACTGTACGTATTATACACATCCAGATTTTACGAACAAACTGCGTACGATCGAATATTTCAGTACAAACTTTTCTCTTAACGGTCAACGATTTTCCTCATCGAAGTTGGGGGTCGTAATCCGTAATTTGATTCCAATTAAGGCCGGATTTCCATAAAAATCGTGCTTTGATTTCGTAATTGTAAAAGACACTTGATTGCCGATTGTATTATTTTTTACATTTTGTATTTTTTATTGATTTAAACTTTCACGATTATTACTCATATTTTAACGATAAGCGGGTGTTAATCGCGGTAACTTACATTTAGTATTATTCTGACGTTTCGAGCATGACGTTACACCCGTTGTCGCAGGCAGACACAGTTTTTTTATTATGGACTTGATTTTTTAATCCCGAAATCTAATAGCGTTTCTAAGAGCTCGCATTTTTTAATTGTTTTATTATTGCCCCTCTGTGAGATATACCTACTATTGCATAGTAGTACGGTCAAATCGTACATAATTTTACCCTAAACTCGCAAATCAAGTAGTATCGCTGCATTTTTGGTATGTTGTTTAGACACCATAGGACAGTATAAAACCATATTTTGCAAGCAAAAAAAAGTTGTGCTAGCTGGGTAGTACGTGAAAAACTGCGAAATTTACGGCCATTTTTTAGTTTCCGATTTTTATTTAAAAAACCTTACGTTTTTGATATAATATGTAAATAAACGTTTAAAGACTAATAAATTTCCAACAAGTTGAGCTAACATGCATTACCATAGGTCTTATAGTTTCAGAGATTCGAGACTTTAAAAAGTACCCCTTTTTGTAAACTAGATAAAATTTTGTGTTTTGCTAACGTTTTCGACTTAATATCGCCTCACCTAATTATGCTACGAAAAACATGCAATAATGACCTTATAGCGCACTTAATATTCTTTAATTCAAGGGTAAAATTAGGTCAGTGAACTTTGTAGTTGAAAGTATAAACCCGAAATTCCAAAGGCAGGAGGCCCGCTATTTAAGTTTTTCATACAAATCGCAAGTCGAGTTGCAAAGCTGCAATTTTGGTATATTATAAAGGCCTTATAGATGTATACGAAAATGCATATTAAAAGAAAAACAAAAAAATAGTTTGGGCATAGGACGTAAGAAACGGAAAAAAAATCGCACATTTTTTAGTTTTTGACGTCTAACTAAAAATCTATTATCTTTTTGATACTAATTGCTATAAAACTAAGAAAGAACATTAAATTTGAAAGGATTTGAGCTACGTTGCTTCACCGTAAGTTATATATATTTTGAGATACGACATTTTCACAAAGTGCCCGTTTATCAAAACATAAACAAATTTTAGGTTACGTTAAAGCTACTCACTAAATATTGGCAAAACGTTCGCGCTAAGGGAAAAAAAGTAATTGTAGATAATAACTATATTAAATTTGAAACAAATTGAGCCGATAACAATTACTGTAAGTCTTATAGTTGGGGGTATGCGAGGCTTCAAAACATGCACTTATTTTCTTAACTTAATGAAGGGCACATTTTGAAATGTCGTATCTCTAAATCTATATAATTTAGGGTAATGCAAGATAGCTCAAATCCTTTCGAATTTAATATTCTTTCTAAGTTTTGTAGCAATTAGCATTAAAAAGATAATAGTTTTTTAATTAAACGTCAAAAAGTAAAAGAAGTCCAATATTTTTTGTTTTTTTCGTCCTATGCCGTAGTTCCTTTTTTGTTTTTCTTGAAATATGCATTTTTGTACGTCCTTATAGCACCTTTATAATATACTAAAATTGCAGCTTTGCAACACGACTTGCGATTTGTATGAAAAACTTAGATAGCGGGCCTACTGCCTTTTGAATAACGCGTTTTTATTTTCAATTACAAAGTTTACTGACCTGATTTTACCCTTAAATGAAAGAATATTAATTGCGCTATAAGATAATTATTTCATGTTTTTCGTAGCATAATTAGGTAAGGCGATATTAAACCAAAAACGTTAGCAAAACTCAACATTTTATCTAGTTTACAAAACAGTGGCGTGCACAGGGTTTTTAGTTAGGGTAGGCAATTTTTTTTTATCTGAGCAACAAACAATATTGACCATCGCATTACAAACTCACAAGTGGATAGACTTTAGTAAAGTAAAAGAGTCTAGGTATAGCTTGCGGCAATAACTAAGTCTTATATCTCGACTCGACCGCCGACTTTTGTTAACGTCCTAATGCTTTTCAAATCGCTCATGTTTTCTAAAGAAGAGTGAAAGGTTTTTAAATATGCGTAGCATTAATCATCGGTGTATTCGAAATATAAGTGCAATACCTAACGAGTGAAATAGCTAAAATACAATGTTCAATAATGCTATAAGTACAATTTCCGAGTACAGAATACATCGACTTTTGAAATAATTACACGTACCTGTACTAACTTCTTTCGTTTTATTGTTAACTTGCTAAATCCGCCGAAAATCAACTTCGTAGACACGCTAGACATACAGCAGTCACCATCAACTAACTAGATATTCACAATTTATTCTCATAGCATAATTCCGTCACGCACAGTCACAAGTCACAACACTTACATGAAAATAAACGTAAAAAAATCGCTCAGAACCGAATTGTATCAATATAACAATGAATGAGTTTTGTTTTGATAGATTTTCTATTGATTAACCTCAAACCTGTATCGCAAAAATCAAAACCGACTGTTTGTAAACAAATAAACCTGACAGAATGTAATGCCTCTCACTTCAAGTAAAAATCGCAACATAGGAGAGTTCTTAAAATTAGTCGTATTACATCTCGAGGCTCGGTAAGTCAGAGAGAGACCGACATTGGCCGTCCTTCTCGCACGTATGGTGCCTAGGCGCAGCCTATTATTTTGATTGTGTGCGTATATTTTCTATCTTCGTGTGCACTGGGCAAGAATATGTATATAGTTCACGGACATGTCTACACAAACGCACTGTGTGAGTGTGTGTGTTTTTGTAGGCTCTGATCGTCGTTGCCTTACCTTTGATGGGGCTTGGGCAGCCGCGCGCTAGGCTAGCTAGCGCGCGCGCAAATTTAAATCGCCGCGAGCTCCGTTAATATAAATATTTATGTGGATTTCTTTCAGAAAACATGACAAATTATTATGATGAAGACGAAAAAGTATATGTAGATGCTGTTCTGCTAGGGTAGGCAGTGCCTATTTGCCTATATGGAGTGCACGCCACTGTTACAAAACAGGGTACTATTTGAAGTCTCGAATCTCTGAAACTATAAGACCTACGGTAATGCATGTTACCTCATCTAGTTACAAATTCATTCATCTTTAAACGTTACCTGATACATATTGTCAAAAAACGTAAGGCTTTTTTTATAAAAATCAGAAACTAAAAATACACAGTAAATTTCACAGTTTTTCACGTATAACGCAGCTAGCACAACTTTTTTTTGCTTGCAAAATGTGGTTTTATACTGCCCTATGGTGTCTAAATAACATACCAAAAATGCAGCTTTACTACATGTTTTGCGAGTTTAATATACGATTTGACCGTACTATAGGCTTAGTAGTAGGTAAAATATTTGTCGGCGTGTTTAATATACCCATACCAAATTACAAATATCTTATACTAACGGCCAAGGATCTTTGCTGCGGACAGACTGACAGACGGACATGGCAAAACTATTAGGGTTCCTAGTTTACCACGGAACCCTAATAAAAAAGTACCATACAACTCAAGACGTGAAATGTCGTGACTCTAACGGTTTATTGGTCGAATAAAAGGATTCATAAGACTAGTTATACTGTTTATAACAGCACGTTTCGGATGCATCTGCTCCCTGAGGGTGAAGCTAAAGCCGCGTTTTCACTTAGAGTCGTGAGCGAGCATCCATTCGTTCTTGGCCATATGAAAACAGGATTTCATATAGCAAAATGGTATTCCTTGTAAACTAACGTTCTGTTTCGAGCACATCTTTGCTTTTCGTATAATTCCTCAAAAAAACAATTTACCTATTCGATAAACGGTACTTCGGCAAAACTAGTACTAAACGACTTGTAAAAAGTTTCAAATTTATCGAAGTTTATCGAGATCCCACGAAGTCATCCGATTTGGCTCGAAATTTCACGAAGTTTTCTTTCCGGCACATTGCTTTGTGGATTGGCAACTTGATAATATATCCTGTTTATGAAACATGCGAACTTCTAAGTAGATTTAAAACGAATATTTCGAAGTTACTTGTAAAGATACGTGTATTTTCAGTACAGATTACACAATTATACCTACATGTCAAAATCTTAGCTGTAATATATCGAGTATCAGACAAAGAGTACGAGAGAAGAAGAGAGACAAAGAAAATATGAGTCTGAGAGAGGGGAGGGGAGATGACCATAGTTTTGCAGTAAGCCAAACTATGACCAACTACTATTTTTGACAATCTGACTTAAAAAGCTTTAAGTTACCTAGTATTGAGTTTGGTCGTTTTCTACATTGTCAAAAAATGGAAGTGCGTTGTTTTTCTGCATATTTATGGTCAATTATTACACATGTTTTGGTAGAATTCGATTTTTATTTCCAAATTGCATACATACATATTTGGCAGACATTGTTGTTGTCAATTGGCAGTCTTGCTACTTGTAAAAAGTATTCTACAAACTCAATCATCTCCGTTCTGAATTGAGAAACGAGAAGCAAAACGAATACCTTTCTTATCTAGCGAACTATAGTTCATTCATCTTCAAGTGAGAATGTTTACAATTGTAGTTTCAGTTTTATGTCGTCTCGTCTGACGTTTTATGAGCACTCGAAACGTGCTGTGCCAACTTGTTTTATTATTATGCATTTCTCTAGGACCCCAATCTCAAAGCTTACAGAAATTTCGAGACATATTCGTTGTATACGGAGCTAAAGTCTTAAATTATAAATTAAGCAATATACCAAAGATAATACCAAGTTCAGAGTTCAAACTCTTAATCTGTCGGAGCTGTTACTGAGAGCATGAAATTAATTAAAAATGTTTTGGGAATCAAAATAGGTCACTTAGGAGGTTTATGGAAGTTTCAGTAGATACTAGTTGCTAATATTAACTAGGTACTTCTGGAACGTGAACTTACTAAAACATCTTGCTTATTCTGGTTCCCAAAACCTAACTGACAGCGGAAATACGCTTATTTTTTACCACACTGTATGCAAGAAATGCTTGGTAAACCATAGAATTATAAATATTGGTAAACATTAATTGGATCGTTTTTACTGTCAACTGTGTTTTTAAGTCAGAATTGATCGATTAATTTACAGGGTTCATGTTCTCAGGGAGTCGCCCGCAGACCACGAACCTTGTGAAGTGTTCGAAACGTCGGGATGAAGTTAAATTTGATTTATATACGCGAGTAAATCCGTTTTAGATAGTTTTATTTCATGAGTAATCATCACGGTAACCGAAGAAAATATTACGGTTGATCAATTTAGTTAAGTATTTAAACTTTGATGTCTAAAATCTGGTACAATCATATCGATATTTTCAGAAATGATTAATAAAACGAACGACCACTGAAGATAAACTTTGAAACTAAATCGCTTTCCATTGCTCACTCAGATAATAAACGAATAAATTCTCTCTCAGCAGTATTAAACTCCAATCGCAGACAACTTAAATCGTAACCCTTAAAACTAGTTCATTTAATCAGACTAGTTCGACATTCAAAAGATTCGCAATTTGATATTCTAAGAAAAAAAAGATCTTATCGTTTATTCCTTACCAGATCGGATTCAGATATCACCTTTAAACGGACCCGGGAGGTCTGAAGGGAGGAATTAACATAATTCTACTCAGTAGGGGCGCTTGTAAACCGATTCCCGGCTTTTCAGTCTAAAAGGCTTTGGACGATTTGTGATAAAATATTATTGGAAGCATACTATAGTGCTGTATGTACAAAGTTGGGTCAATTAGGCGGCCGTCGTCTTTTCTGAATTGAATAGTAATGCTATCATAATTGAAATAATAAGTGTGTTGACAGTATTTTTAACCACCTCGTAGTAAAACATAACTAACTTACCAACCGTAACTTTGCCTATTATAAAATAATAATAATTAATAAATAATAAAATATTTTACAAACAATTTGTCGACAAAACAGGGTAGACAAAATCTAATGTCTGTGGTCAATTCTTTTTTGTGCTGCTGACTGCTGAGTTCTTGGGTATCATTGTTGACATTAGGGTTTTATTGCATAAACTACACATCTGAGCATAGGTATATTAAAATACACATAAATAAATAATTATAAATGTTGTAGATATTTCCTTTGTTGCATAATATTCTGATATATTATTATAATCCCATTTGCTGCAACGTGAGATGTGCTACGTATGGTACGATGTGGAAGTCGACATTACTTAATATTGCTACCGGTACGGTACTACCGTTTCTATAATGACCGTATTATAACATTGATAACAATAAAGTATCTACTCGTATATCCTCCTGTAATCACGAAATAAATTAAGCCCAGCCATATTTTAAAAGAAACATTCAGCTCCATGATTTATTCAAAAAACGCGGCTACATTTTAAGTATTAATAAAAACAGAGCATTGTCCGTCATGAATAATGCCTGTCATGAAGCTCGCCCGTCCGAAAAAACGGAAAGGTACTTCAGTCCGGAAAATATTTCGAATCTGGCGTCCAATATTCCGAGTCCCCAATGAGAAATTTCCTTTGACAAAGAGCAGAATCCTTTTAGCGTTTGATTCCCGCGCAACGCCCACTAACACTCAATGATATCTCGATAAATAAGACTGTTTACATGCTATAATTCTATTTGAATTCTTCGTAATGTAAACCTTGTAGCTTTTAAACTAAAGTATAGATTTCAAGTTAAATATAAACGTGAAATCCCCCTTGCTATAAATGACTTTTTACAAACTAAGGTAACTTGCTGGCGACCCGCCCTACCGCTCTCTGTCACTGTCATCTTTCCCGCCATGCCGCCATTTTATTTTATTTACTTTTTTCTCGACGTTCCATTTCACCTGGCGTTTCGCATTGCGGACATTTCACGTTCCGTTTCGTTTAATTCGGACGCGATTACAATCTGACTTGTAATTTAAAAACGCCGTAAATGTAATTATGGGGAAAATGTGCTAATTCACCTTGATTTAATGCTTGCAATGTGTAGTTATTACAAAAAATTCAGGTTTTATTTATGGTATTTCTGTGGAAATTCAACAGTTGACACGTTGTTTGTGTTACCGTGTAATTTGTCGGCTGTGTTGCCGAATAATTTATGTCTAGACTTGACACATAACCTAGACTATTAATTTAGTGCTAACTTGAGTCGGAGTGGGTAGTAAATCTGTGATAGCCCTTTATGAAGCGCGCCATAACTATTTACGACGTAGGCTACACGTCGTAAAACTAAACTAATCTAGTTATTTACCTCTACGTGTCCCTATAATCATAATCGGAAAACATCCACTGCTGGACAAAATGGGAGGCCCATAGTTTAACCCTTAAATGTATGGCCTTGACAAAGATTTATTCAAAATTGAATTCTGACATGCTAACAATGGAGTCAAGAATACATGATGCAGTTATACATCACTATGCATTTAAAGGTTAAGGACATACCCGGGTTCTATAATCGTAATATTAATGCCGTGTGGTGACGGCAGTAAGAATACATTTGTCACCACCCCAACTCCTCCTGCGGGTGTCGTAAGAGTCGACTAAGGGATTAAAGTGTCACTGACCATTCTACAAGATTGATGATGGGCAGCAGCGTCATCATTGTGGACACATTACTGCGATCGCCAATCCGTTTGCCCAGCGTGGCGATTATGGGCATTTACCTCCTAATGCGTCTATACGCATAATTAATAGGAGAGGCCTACGTCCAGCAGTGGACTTACATAGGCTGATGATGATGATGATGAATATTAATGTATTTTAAGTGCCATGGCAACATGCAAGGAAAAAAATATAGTTCGATTTCACAGCTGGCAACTTTAAGCAAATCAAATGAACAACCACAACAAACATGTCGACTCATTGCTTACAAATTGTTGTTCTAGTGTCTAACCGGGTTTTGGGCAGTGTTTGTAGTAGTGAAAAAATCAGAATTTTTCTTTCTGCTACTAACTAGCTTCAGTGTAATGGATATTGTATACTGAAGTAAATTGTGACAGCATGAATTCTACCGTTTCCGTGAAAAGGTTAGCAATTAGGATGATTAGTGCCTGCTACAACGCAATCCAGACGTTCCGGGTTCGAATTCTGCGACAAAGTATTTTACAGTTAAACGTTCGCATCGCATGATAAGCACATCTGTTACTACCTCTTGTGTGATTATCGGCAGTGTAAAAAAGTAACACCGGTATCAATTTGTTTAATTATAAACCAACTGATGTTTCCTAGTCATTGGTGTTTTGTAATGTTTAATTTTAATATATATTTTTTATGTGTATATGGTAAAAAATCTGGCTGAAATTATTTTCATATCATTTCATATTTATTTGTTATTTCTTTTGATACCTATTTTAAAGAAAGCAAAAGATCTTACTTTATACTGGCCTAAGGGTGCGGCTCCACTGACGCGGACCTGTCCAAAATTGACCAATTACATTTAAGGTCCGACCGAGATCTCGGTCTCGGTCTCGGTCTCGGCATTCTCGGCCAAAAATCGAGCCGAGATATCCCTCTCGGCTCTCGGCCAAAAATGGCCGGGACTCTCGGCCGTGGCCGAGATTCGTAATGAGCTGTAATTTGCGAGCTTGACGCCATCTCGCGAACTTACTGCGATTTTATTGGTCTCATATTGACATGAACTGTCTTCAATTTCACTTTGAAATGAACGGAAGGAATACTGTGATGCGGTCTCATTGGCCGAGCTCCCACAGCTCCGCTCCGCTCCGCGTCAGTGTAGCCGCACCCTAAAACTCGAGACATTTGCTAGCCACGAGAATAGACGGAACAGTGCAAACTATGGTAGTTAGTACTGCGTTGTCTATTAATTTAAACCAGACTGCAGTGTACAATTCGGACCGTTTGTGTTGTTAGTTGTTAATGAAGGCGGTACCTACTGTTGCAAACAAGGAACTAAATTAGTGAAATAATTGGAAATACTATCTGCGTTCATAACTCTTTTTCAGTACAGATGGTGTTTTTTACGCACTAGTGGGAGAAGTGGTAAATTTTTTGTCAAAGCGAAATTTCTGAGGGCCATCTGTACTGAGAAACGTCGCGCAATACATTTGCGAAAAGGAAATTCGTAATTCGTGTCGATTTAAAACACTCCCTTCGGTCGCGTTCTAATCGTAATGATTTTTGTCAGCTTCCGTAGCCTAGTTGGCAGTGACCCTGCCTACGAAGCTGGAGGTTCCGGGTTAGAATCCCGGCGAGGGCATTATTTGTGTATTTATTTATCACAAATATTTGTTCCTTGGTCATGTCTGTCCATCTATTTAAGTATCTATAGTTATGTATCTATCTAATATATATATCGTCGCTTGATACCCACATTACAAGCCTTAATTGAGCTTACCGTGGGACTAGGTCGATTTGTGTAAGATGTACCAAGATGTTTGTTTATTTATTGTTAACAAAATATTTACAGTAAAAACACATGAAAAAAAAATCTTCATTTAAAATAGTGAATCGCAAAGCTAATACGTTGTGCGAAGAAGTGCATAGTCCTTGAATCTTGAGTTTGGTCAACCAGACAATTTGCGATCTCACTTATTTTAAGTACAGAATTCAAATGAATTCTTGTTGTGTAATAATGCTATTCCCCTACTTAGCCAGTTAAAAACTATTAAAAACACGCAAAGCAACTACTTAGTACACGAGATGGACAGACGACTTTATTGAAGATAACCGGGAGACGCTGGATGCAGGTCACTTCCAACCGGCGTATGTGGAGGTCCAAAAGGGATACCTATGAGCAGTGGACGTGTTATGGCTGAAATGACAATGATATTGATTGATGACAAAAAAAATACTAAAACGGAAACTTCTTAATCAAAACTTCAAAGGTTCTAAGAAACAAATTGTACAATTCGTTTCAGGCTGCGGCCAATTGCTACCCCCACCCCTCTTCTTATGATCTTATTTCCCAACTAAATAAACGCTTACTTTATTGTTTCTCCGCATCTAACAAACTTGGAAGCTACTCGCAATTTTTTCGTTTGCGATTTTTCGTAACTAGCCCCGCGGACATTTATTCTGAATAGATACCGCTAGTAGAAATATCGAAGTACATTTCGTTGGTTGACAACCATTACTCAATGAGTAACAAATACAACTGTGATATAAAACCATGAAAATGGATAAACTCGCGTATATTAACTAACTTTAATTTCATTCCGACGTATTTCCTTCCTTAGTATGATTGTATTGTATTTGTATGATTGTATTGTATTGTATTTTACTTACAAGGAGATCGTAACAAGTATATTGTATTTGTTTGAACGCAATAAACGTTTTTCATTTTCATTTTTCATTGTTAGGAAGGTATCCCAATATTGGGACCAGCAAGAAACTCAGCGGGACACCTCTTTAAAAAAAAAAATTGTAGTACCTACATCTTAAGATCATCATGCATTACACCGAAACATACAATTTTGATTCATAAGGAAAATTAAAATAATTTTGAAAAATTACCAGTACTAAAAAGTGGGGTTTGGTCTCGTATCTTCGTTCCAATTTAGTACAGACATACGAAATTGCTAGGAGTAGTGACAGTTCTTATTTCTGAAGCAATTCAGTGACTATACTTTTTAAAATACTTAATTCGTTGCTCGTTCTACATTTAGTTCTAGGCTTTGCACCTGCACGAAGCACAACAAAGTATATAATGTGTAAACGATTAATTAACTCATCAAAGTGTGTTAAACTGTGTCAAATAATAACTTCATCTGCACTTGCTACTTAAGCCTGCAAGCCTATGGGTTGTCAGCCGACGATTTGTTGAACGGGCCAATCATACAGTTACACATAATAGGTATAAATATAGTTCATAATTTACCCAATCTACACACGCGTAGTC
Source organism: Thaumatotibia leucotreta (assembly GCA_025490895.1). Taxonomy (NCBI): domain Eukaryota; kingdom Metazoa; phylum Arthropoda; class Insecta; order Lepidoptera; family Tortricidae; genus Thaumatotibia; species Thaumatotibia leucotreta. The sequence goes on from JALPQI010008574.1 coordinate 18,372, forward strand.
TACCAACGTACATGTCTGCTCTACCCGCAATCGAATTGCGGTTCTCCGCAAACTCGAAACAATACATTTGTGCAGGTGCTGGAACAAACAATAGTTCCGCGGTAATCTGCGCCGCAAGGTTTTGCCGAAACAAAAAACATTTTTTTAGGGTGCCTGCAAAAATGTTGTACACTTTTCTCCCTTCATTCTTTTTTGAGGCAATGGTCCTACCGCAAGCGAGTAAGCAGCTAAGTATCGGCTATAGAAAAAGAACGAACGATAAGCCCTCCCGTGTAAACAAAACAGAAAATTATAGTTACTCGCTTGTTCGTTTGTGCTAATATTTATTATCTGTCATTGTTGTCCAAAAGGTTAACGCTGACAGATATTTTAGTGCAACCCACATTTTATCAAGCTGTTGTTGCACTTGTACATAGCTGATTTATTATACATAGGTTACGAGTACATATAGCTGATAATAGTGTCTTCCCAAGGATGACAGTTTTAGCATCTTGCTGACGCCTGGATGCTTAGCCAAGTAGCCAATCGCTAGCGCTTAGTAGCGTATCGTAGTTTTCCCTCTCTGTCACTCTTTCATATTAGTGCGACAGAGACAGTTAGCAGCCTTTCGTTTACGATTGACGATTAAGCGTTAGCGATTGGCAACTTGTCTAAGCATCCTGGATCATTTGCCACTTGAGTCTTGACGTCATAGAGCTTACCATACTATTTTCTTTAAATCTTATTTTGAACCTTGCTGTGTATGGAATAGTGGTGACCTTCGTGTGTTTGTTAAATCAACCAAGCAGGGGATATGCGACTTTATTATGTTATTAAAAGGTTTAAATTTCATTATTTATTTGGAGGCATAAGTATTTTTTCTTTCTTTCTTTCAGATAGGTTTATCGTTATTCGTTACATAGTGAATTATATTTAAACTTAACATGTTACATTTATGAATAAATTCATTACTTAGCTCTAAGTAGGTAGGTTAAAGTAATATGTAATTATACTCTATGGTCAAAATAGAAAATTGTTTATTTAAACTGGCAATTTTGAGTGCTCAAGTAGATAATATGAAATTGGTAACAATAACGGAAAGTTTCCAAGTAAAGCTGCTTTATTTTATCGAACACTTTATTTAACAAGCAAGATGTTTCGTAATAGGAAACAGCTGTTTCCATACTCAGGACTTAATTACGAAACAGTTGTTTCTTGGAACTTGTATTAGTTATTCTATATTGAGTATTATGTTCAAACAATTTAATTTTATAATAGGATAGTTTCCGTACTGGGGTAAAAGTAACGATGCAGTTAATTTTGTAATTACTAGCACTTGGGTTGTTGTATAAAATTCCAGTTGAAAAAATTGATATACCGTGGTGGAATAAAATAACAAAGAGTCCTCAAGTCATTATCACATCCACTACTGGACGTAGGCATCCCCTATTACCGTATTAACTATGCGTATAGACGCATTAGTAGGTAAATGCCCATAATCGCCACGCTGGGCAAGCGGATTGGCAATCGAAATAATGTGTCCACTATGATGACGCTGCTGCCCATCATCAATCTTCTATCAAGAATGGAAACACTTCCATCCGCGGGAAGCGTTGGCGTTTTATCGTATGAAATATCATAGTAGATGACACACCTCTAGCTGCTTACGCGCCATACACGCTACGCAATTGGTGTGTCATCTACTATAACATTTCATACTGTAGAACACCCACGCTATGCCCGTGCGCGTTCAGTGTGGCTTGGCCTTATGTGTAATATATGAGCTTATAAGTTATCAATTAACCCCCTTATTCATAAGCGTTTGTTAACTTAACAAGTCGCTAATAATTGTTTGTCCCTTTTGCTTTTATGGACACATTGTTAAGATCGAAAGGGACAAACAATAAAATTATTAGCGGCTTGTTAAATTAACACTTTCATTACGGACGAGTGCTACGTGCTACGCTCGTAGCCGATCCCGTGATTTTTCCGCTTTGTAGCGAAAATGGACCACCCAGAGAGAACTCCCCTCGGGAGTTCCCCGCGCTCAATGTATTAACAAACGTTTATTAATAAGGGGGTAAGTTTTTTCGAGAAGCTCTCTTTGAACGTATTAACGGTACATTATACATAGTTTTGTTTAATTATACTCATATAAATATGAATATTTAGTGGTAAACTGAAGTTTACGTAGAGCGTTTTTTCTTTGGTAATTGTTAATAATAATATCATTATGCTGAAGATAAGAGAAATAGCAACTCGGGTTCAATTATCCCTATCTTCATACCCGCCCTCAAATAACGATGTACCCTACACAAGTTAATTCGCTCGTCGTACATGTCCGTCAAGTATCTTGACCGTTTTAGATGTTGCACAGATAAGAAACCCCGCTAATAGAGGCTCGAGCCGACCTCGGCTTATCTGACAGATGACAGATAGAGATAGTTTGAGCTCGTTTAGCTTCTTAGCTATTGGCCAGAGTGCGGCAGAAGTGTTTGGCTTCAAGGATTTTGAGCATAGACGAAGGTTATATTTTTGAGCGATGTGTTGGGGTTTTAGTTAATAACGATTATTGTTTATGCACAATAAATTTAAAAAGTTTTTGTACAAATGTTCTAATATGGTTAGCTAAGAAGAGTGGCTCCCGTAAGGGATTTGATTATATTTGAGATGCAGTAGTAGCAGGATGTAAGACCTCTGTATGCGTAATATCCACAGATCAGTATAGATAGCTAACGGTGGCATGGAACATGTCGCAGCGTTATGGCCGATAGGCCTTTATAGTGTGACAGATGCGCGCCCTATGAGCCAGTCGCAACTTACCCGCGACTGCAGGATGAGCTCGGACATATCCGCAAAATGCCGAATTGTGCCGTTATTTCTTGTAAAAATAGGAGTGTAAATAAACATTTCAAAGACTATTGAGTCACGTACCACATGAAAGTATTGATTTTTTTAGTTATTAGTTGACAAAACCACGTATTTTTACAAATAATATATAACAACAAACCGCTGACATAAATGTCATAATGATTTTACTTGGGCGTACCAATTGGTTGAACTATTCAGTGACAAATTGTATGTGCGTTTTACATTGACGGCTTAGAATAGCAAGCAAGTTGCAATTTGGTAAGTGACCGTGCAATGTATCCAATTGCTAGCGATATTCACAACCGTCCTGTCATTTCTTGGTACGGCCGCTGCGAGCAGGCCGCGAACTAGAGGTAAGACTGACCGTGCCGATGACAAATAGGATCGATAAATTGTTGATGTATATGATTATATTCAATTTTTCTTTCATATTTTGACCTTTATATCAATATCTTATCTTCATAAAGGTAAAACAATATATATAGATTATATCGCGTATTATATCTTTTTGAGCCTTTTACAATAACCGTTGTCAAAGGTTGAAATTGTTTTATTTAAATATGTGACCATCGCGGAAACGGCTGATAACATTATGTTTATTAAGGGTACAACCGTCTAAATAATTATTTGTTCATGTGATTCCCAGCCACAATTAAGATAATGTCGTTAATAAATTGCTTTGTTCATATTCAAATATATGTTTATAATTGACATTCTGTAGTTTATTATTTACAAACCAGATCCGACACGAAAGTAAGAAAAAAGTTTTCTAATTTATTATTAAACGACATAAAATTTCATTTCATTTCATTTCATTTCAAAATGAAAACAAACAATATAAGGACTTAACTTAACTACCTATAAATAAAAAATTTGGCCTAAATCGCCGTCAGTGGGCAAGGTACCCAGAAGGCTGGCCGCATTCCCCCGTTTTATAGCTATACTTAAACGCTGTGCAAGGTACTGGCCAGCCCTCTGGTCGCCTGAGGTCTCTCTTAGGCGAGCCACTAGATCTTTAAAAAGTCCATGTGCACTTGGCCCCCATGGCCCCAAGGTTTCCACACCAAACGCCGCAAATATGTAGCTGGTTCCTAAAGCAGCATATTTGCGGCGCTTGAGACTTTCGGCTAATGATGCCGCGGCGCCAGCAGCAACGCCGGTGACCGAAACATGGGACGGCGCCAGAGTGTCAACGCAGGTGGCGTCCCAAACTAGCGGCCGACCCATGGCTCCAGGGCACCAGCGTCATTCCGTCAGGCCTCTTGCCGTCGTCCCTGGCCAGACCGTTGGGCTCTAGGACGGCCAGTATTTTCGCGCTAACAAGGGCGCGACGGATAACATAATGTTTATAAAGATTAGATACATCGTCCAATGCGATATTTTAATCTGTATTTATTTCTTATTAAATGATAGATCGATTTTAATGTTTTTCTTAATATTCCGGCCCTATCAAATATCTATGGATAATAATTTATCGACGTAGCCTCCTCTCTAGTGCCGCGTCATATGGTAGCGCTTTAGCCAATCACAGCGTGGCAAAGGCCCGACCTCGGAGACACCGAGACTCATTACAATTTCGCTTCGTTACAAATCTCTCTCTTTCATATATCTATGGTAATATCAGTCTCCGATCTTCTTTCGGTTTAGACTTATTCACAAAAATATCAAATATGAAGGTAATTTTTAAACTTTTATTATAGCTAAACCAAGCAAGGGAGAATTCATAAATAAGAAGCATAAAATGTTCATAATTCATATTTTTATAGCCGTTCATATCCTTGAACTTAGTGAAAAAAAAACACACACCACAAATATTTGAGCATCCAATGTTATGGCGTTAACAGCTAGTCAGAGTTGGGCAAAAAGTAATATGATTACTCCTCCAGATTACTTTTGTATGTGTCATCATCAGCCGAAAGACGTCCACTGCTGAACATAGGCCTCCCCCAAAGATTGCCACAAAGACCGGTACTGCGCCACCCGCATCCAGCGGACTTCTGCGACCTTCACCATATTTATTACAAAGTACACATACAAATGTAATTTATAGAAGTAATCATATTACTTTTTGCCCAACTCTGCAGCTAGTGCATATTCGGAATTGGACATCATGGCCTCTCCAATAGGACCTGTTGTAGTACGTAGATCAGTAATCCATGTTGTCTTTCTAATTTGTCAATCACGACGGGGTGGGCTCCTTAATGGCTTCGTATTTCACCGCTGGTGGCAGTCGCAATCGTAAACTAGGTGTGGTTCTGCGCTGCTTGCTTCCAGCGGGTTCCCGCGACCTTGACCAGGTCGTCGGATCATCTTGTGGGAGGTCTGCCCACACTACGTCTTCCGGTACGTGGTCGCCAGTCCAGCAGTTTCTGGCCCCATCGGCCATCTGATCTACTGGCAATGTATCATTTTTGTATTTGTTACGAATAAACATATTTCTATTCTATTCTAATCATACAGGTAATAATAATACATAAATGTACAAATACATTTTCATCTTGTGTACTTATCATTACGTTTCTTTATAGTGTAGTATTAATCTCAGTCAACTAGGTTCGGCTTGTTGTCTGACCAATAAAAGGTAAAATCCCGTAATTTGCCCGCATTACCTGCGAATGAGGTAAATGGGAATGCTTTACGGGCTAGAGTAAGTTTTTGTCTAGAAAATGCGAGTTTTTGCGGAGTTGAAAAGCCTATTTCTGGAGCAAATTGTTACACTTGAGCAAATGGCATGTAATTTAAGGCGAATAAAACTATTTGTTTTATTTTATAGTGACGTTAATTTTATGGCCAGGGAATCGAACTTATTAACGCTTTTTTTACTTTTAGGGACACCCAATTAGCGTGAGATCCTTAATTTTAGTCAGGTTTGTAACGACCGTTAAACAGTAATTAAAGACAAAATTTATAAAAACTCGTTTTCTGTGTTAATTTTATAAAATAACAGCTATATTATAACATATAAAACGAAGATCAAGTTAAATTCCTAAATATTTCGTACACGAACATAAAATATCGAAATTCTATTGTATTTGAAAGTTTATTGATTTTGTAATGGATTACGACTAGAAAACGGTCGCCGAATCGAAGATTGGGCTCTAAAACATGGGCGCAAAGTCACTGGTACTAAAAAAAATTACTATATTTGTTTTCATTTCATAGGAATTTACTTGGGCCATTTTTTTATTTATTTTAGAAAACTGTGTCCCTAAAGTAGTGGTTTTAAGAATAAATTAACCAACAAGTATATCATCATCATCATCGTCACCTACGATAGTCCACTATTGGACGTTGGCCTCTCCTATTAACTATGCGTATAGACGCATTAGGACTTAGGAGTATACAGATAATTAAATTCGCGTATTTATTTTGACAATTCGTTGGACCTTAAGCCACAATGCTGCCATCTCACTGCCCCATAGCGGCGGAAAATGAATCAAAAACCCTCATTAAAATACAATCTTTCTAAGATATCAAGGTAATCCTGTAACGTTTTCATACTTTTATATAAAGTCACTCTTTTTAAATTACTTCTGTAAAACGGAAACTTTGGAGGCACAAGTTAAATACGTTGTTACTTTTATGTTATGACGAAACTTTCCTGATTTCCTTTCTATGTTTTTAGCTTCACGCGTATATGTTCAATTAAACGTTTATATTTAGCAGCAACTAAGTTTCATTTCAGTGTTGTACTACAGAAGCGCTTTACTGTGGCGATTATGGGCATTTGCCTCCTAGTGCGTCTATACGCATAGTTAATAAGAGAGGCCTGCGTCCAGCAGTGGACTGAGATAGCTGACGACGTGACATTTGTTTTCATACGTATCTATAAACACGACTTCTCGCGAAAATGCCGTAATTTTAAAATAACGTAAAAAAGAATGACAATGCAGTTTCAAACATTTCTCAACCGCCAGTATTTATCAACAGTATTTTTTCTTTTTTCAGGTAATTGATCATTCTGCAGTGACCGGCAACTTGTGCAACTCTTAAAACAAGCTAAGCCAAGCCATTTTTAACCGTAATCCGTCGAGATAAAGCAGGAACGAAACGCTGATATATGCGACTTGGAAGTTTAAGCTGGATCTAGGTTTCCGAGCGGGGCTTAGGCTTTCGGTAAGTTTTTAAAGTAAACGTGTCGATAAATGCACTTGGGATTTGGTGTTGCAGGCAATATTTATCGTAGGGTATAATCTGTATTAGATAATGCAGGATATAAATGCAGGTAGGGCTGCAATATCGGAATCCACAAAACCTGGACAAAGAGTTAAAAAATCCTGACGTTTTGCGTAAATGCCTTTTGTCCTCAAACCTTACTTACTGGCTTTCTACACAACAGGCGATAAATAATTGAATTCAATTAGATTTTTCAGTTCAATTCAAAAAGTCTAATTTTAATAATGAAAGTAGTATAGCACTCATATTCGTATTAACTATTACCGATTATCATTACTTTTGGATTGCGTTAGTGCCTAGATAAAAATATCTGTCTCTTGTTGGAATCCTCATTGGAATACGAACGCGAGACATCTCAGTTTCACCGCTTACTGATCTGCATGCTTAGCTAAGTTGCCAATCGCTAACGCTTAGTAGCGTATCGTAGTTTTCCCTCTCTGTCACTCTTTCCTATTAGTGCAACAAAGACAGTTAGCTGCCTTTCGCTTACGATTGACGATTAAGCGTTAGCGATTGGCATCTTGTCTAAGCACCCTGACCGGAAAAGGGTTAAGGTACACTAACTTGTACTAAAATATATAGAGCATCGGATAATGTATTTATTTAAAAGCAGTACGAGTACTTCACTTTATGACAGATAAAAACGTGAGGGTGCTGGACGTAAAATACAACTCTACAAGTTTTTATCACTTTTTTACGTGTAGCATTAAAGTTGGACGCTGCGCGGTGACGTCACGAAGTAGTTTTAGACATTTTTGCTATGACTAGTATTTTCAAGGGTTAATTTATTTTTTACAAGTTGTTAATATAATACCTTCCCAAAGTTTTATTTTAAAAGTGCTTTATATAGTACCTGCCCCGTTTTCTGACGACATTCGACGTCTTTAATGTAAATTCAAATGATCAAGACTCAAAAATAATATATATTCGATTCTATCTAACATCGTTCACCACCAAATAAATGTTATAAACTGAAATTGAACTTTATAATCTTTTGTAGACTGTACGAGTTTTATACATAGTATACGTCATATTGACGTCGGATAATTATAATGAAACTGGACACCTCCATTAACTACTGAGTTAATGGGATAAGTTTTTAAAAGCAAAGTTGCGGTTTGCACTTTAGTGGTTACTCTTTGCGTACGAAATGCATTTGCTATTCGCTATTATGTTGAACCCCTTTATAATATGGAATATATTTCAGTGGCAGTGTTTGGGATTATGTCGATTGTATTATACAAATTTTCCTGTAAATTTACAGTACCGGTCAAAAGATTAAGTTCACACCATGATTTTGATACAAATAGACTTTCGAGCAATAATTTTTTTTCAGTATTAAGAGATTTTTTTTTCTTTTTTTTATGTTGGCACAACAAAGTGTCTCCACTCCACCTGATCGTAAGTGAAAAGTAGAGCCCAAATCGCGGCGGCAACAAACAGGAGACAAGCAGTAACCTGTTTTCTCCCAATGTCTTAGTGACTCGAGAGCTATTTAATATTAATTTCCCATAAAATCAGGACAATTTTATTCATCAAATCCGATAATAATTCAGAGGCAAGTGAAGATGTAATTTTTTGATCATCATTAGTATGAACAACGCGTGGACATGGTTACCAAAAGCTGCCACAGCTGCTTAATTGTTCGACCTGTTCGATTAAGATCAATTAAAAACGAGTAGCTCAATAATCAGCCACATATTTGTCGAAAACAAGTGTTGACTTAATTGCTAGAAAAATGATAACCGAAAAAATCGATTTCGTTAAAATCGTGGTGTGAACTAAAATTTTTGACCGGTACTGTATGAAATGGGAATATCCAAATAAATTATAATATACTAGCGACCCGCCCGGCTTCGCGCGGGTACTATTTACCTACATAAAAACCTTCCTCTTGAATTACTCTACCTATTAAAAAAAAACTCATCAAAATCCGTTGCGTAGTTTTAAAGATTTAAGCGTACAAAGGGACATAGGGACAGAAAAAGTGACTTTATTTTATAGCATGTAGTTATTGTAACAAATTTAAACACAATGGATAAGTTTTTGAGCCGGTGTGCGAGTGTTTTAGGAGTATTCCATGGGTTGTCCCGTACAAACGCGTGTATATTCCGATAGTCAGAATTTTCTTTAAAATGTTTATTTAATATATTTATTTGAGCAATTTTTGACTCCTCTGGTCACGAAAGGGAACTTCGATAAACCCAAAATTTTGAGAGAATCTTGTTTGTACGGGACATCGGTGGACTTTTTTGCCGAATGTATCTTTAGCCATCAGTGTGGGTTCAAATCCCACCTCTGGCATTGGTAAACTTCGGTATTTCTTCTTTGGTATATGATATTTAGAATAGAATAAAATATTAGAATAAAATATTATTTATTTGGCGATTAAGTAGGTGCATTTACAAAGAAATTAATGTAATTATAAACACACCAAAAGGTTGCCACTCAGCATGTGTCATAGCTAGATTGCCACGACGCTGATTTTCAGGGCAACCAAAAAATAATAAGACTTCTTAAAACTACCGTGACACCGATAACAGTACATGCATGAAAACATTATACTAACTGACACTGGCAACCCTGTATACTCGTATTTAATATTTGAATTTATATTATGAAACTATTATTGTTAATAATGTAATTACCTGGTATGGTAATACAAGCTTAGAGCGAACAAAGCATGGCCTAAGGCTATTGGTAATAATTATATTAATTATTTGGTTTTGCTCGGGCTACGCTAGCTTATAATTAATTGGATTACGCGCTAATTATATTCTACTTAATTCTGTTTGAGTCAACTCTAATTGCAAGTATACTGGACTGGATTATTTATTGACTGTAGCAACCCCCATTGAGAGGGCTGTGAATCTGCCATTTTAGCAACATTCAAAAACTGGGTCTCAAATACAATTACATAGTACAACTTACCAATGAGCTACTAAGCTATGAACTATCGGCTATAAACACGAACAAAAGATACGCACTCCCGTGTAAATAAAAGAGACACGGCGATACTCGCCCGGCGGTGATAGCTGATAGGTGGGCGAGTATCGCCGTGTTTCTTTTATTTACACGGGAGTGCGTATCTTTTGTTCGTGTTTATAGCCGATAGTTCATAGCTTAGTAAGTAGCTCTCGGTGAGACCAGTGCCTTATAATACAAGTGAACGAGGATATTTACACAAGTTTGGAAAACACTTCACAAACAAGAACTGTAGCCGTACTATGACTTTGCAAGTATCGGTAACGTTACGTTTTATTCCATACATAAAGCAGGCCATCACGCTCGATCCAATATGTAAGTGCGTGCGCGATAGAATGCATTACGAATCCAGTAAAACCTAACGTATCTTTTACTTTCCAACTCATAGTACGGCTACTGCTTTAAAAAGGTTAAAAATTGCAGATTAAAATGATCTCTGATTCTAAAATGTGATTCATTTGTTACATTATTTCGAAATAGTACAGTATAGATCCGATAGCCAATCCTCTTGCCCAGCGTGGCGATTATGGGCATTTACCTCCTAATGCGTCTATACCTACGCATAGTTAATAGAAGAGGCCTCCGTCCAGCAGTGGACTATCATAGGCTGATGATGTATGATGTATGTACAGTATGGCGATGGACGTATTATTTTATTTCGTTAATCGCACAACCCTCTAATGCATAAGACAGACAAAAATGCATATCAATTTTGAACCTTAATGGAGTTCATAACTAAAGTGGCCATATAAGGCCTCATATACATTAGACGGTTAAGTCCTGATAGAAATTAAAAGAGGGCCATCATTATCATATCTATTATACAAGGTTATTTTTTCACCAGTACAAATACTCTAGGGGGTGTATAAGTAAGTCAAAATGAACAACTTTTACTATGGGGCCGAACCTGAAATCGCGAAAAAAAAATCAGCTGTTTCATACATTTCAGACGAGCATGAGTCGACAATTTCTATGGAACAGCTGATTTTTTTTTCGCGATTTCAGGTTCGGCCCCATAGTAAAGGTTGTTCATTATGACTTACTTATACACCTTCATTTAGAAACAGTACGAAAACGCAACCCTAGGAACACTGACTGGTCAGCCTACGCAAGGCAACTGAAGGTGGAACTAGGGGATCCCAAATGTAAGCTAAATTCTGTAATAGACATAGAATTTTCAGCGGACGCAATAGTCCAAGCTGTCCACACAGCATGGATTAATAATTGCCCGGAAAAGATAACCCTGGCAAAGAAGACGCCGTGGTGGAACTCCAATTTAGAAAAACTCAGGAAAGAAACTAGGGCTGTCTTTAATGATGCTAAAAGGAAAAAAAACTTTGAGCTTTACGCGCGAAAACTTACAGAATATAACAAGGCTGTAAGGAAAGCTAAAAGGACCGCATGGAGAAATCACTGCGATCAGATTGGGTCAATACCAGAAGGTATGAGACTCACAAAAGCACTTGCAGCTACCAAGTCAGTCCCGCTTACTTCCATCAGAGGGAGTAACGGAAGTATGACAGAAACGGGACTGGAAACCCTGGAAATCATGTGTAAAACGCATTTTCCGGGGTCCATTATTCACCAGGGCCCTGTGGACGATGAACCAATAAGTGTGTTGGAGCAATCCGTAAACACGACCAGACATAATTGGGACACGTCTAAAAAGGTAGTAGATCACAACAAGTTGAAGTGGGCGCTGTCAACGTTTCAGCCATATAAAGCCCCGGGGCCAGATGGGATCTACCCCATTCTACTACAAGAGGGTGCAAGTACAATCTTACCGCACTTGAGCAGGTTGTACAGAGCCTGTTTAGCCTTCGGCCATGTACCACGTATATGGAGAAAGGTTAAGGTCAAAGCCTGGCAAGGCAGATTACACCGAAGCTAAATCATATAGGCCGATAAGTCTCTCGTCATTTTTCCTCAAAACTATGGAAAAACTGGTAGACAGACATATAAGGGATGGACCACTAAGAAGGCATCCTCTGCACCAACTACAGTGCGCTTATCAACCAGGCAAGTCCACTGAAACCGCACTGCATTTGGTGACTACTAGAGCGGAACAGGCTATAGAAAACAGAGAAATATGTCTAGCCGTGTTCATAGATGTGGAAGGCGCATTTGACCGTACCACGTATCAAGCGATCAATAATGCTGCCTTGGAACATGGCATAGAACCGACTCTGTGCAGGTGGATCGGTAATATGCTGAATAGTCGACTAATAAAATCCTCCCTCATGGGAGACGAAATATTAGCCACGGCCACAAAAGGATGCCCACAGGGGGGTGTACTATCACCAACCCTGTGGAGTCTAGTAGTGAATTCACTACTGGAGGAGCTAAATAAAGGTCCTCTGTACACAGTAGGATACGCGGATGATTTAGTGATACTGGTCACCGGGAAATTCCCAAGCACTGTATCGGAAATCATGAATGGAGCGCTGAAGCTAGTGGAACACTGGTGTAATAGTCGCCAACTCTCCATTAATCCGGCGAAAACTGTGGTAATACCCTTTACCAGGAAAAAGACCCTCGCTAACATGAAGCAACTAAAGCTCTATGGCAGGGTACTAGATATGTCCAGCGAAGTGAAATACTTAGGTATGACACTTGATAGAGAACTGAACTGGAAAAAGCACGTAGACCTCCTCATAACCAAAGCACTGAGAGTGTTTGGTATGTGTAGGTCGGCATATGGCAAAACATGGGGCTTAAAGTACTGAGGTGGATCTACACTATGATGGTGAGACCTATCATTCTGTACGGTAGTCTGGCATGGTGGCCAAGAACTGCAAAGGGTACATGCAAGGATGCTCTGAATAAATTACAAAGAGTAGCGTGCATGGCCATCACAGGCGCGTTTAGAACGACGCCAACGGCGGCGTTAGAGGTACTGTTGGACCTACCGCCGCTACACCTGGTTATACAGTCGGAGGCACGCAAGTCCCTGCAAAGACTCAAGATCTTGGGTCTATGGAGTGATAGCATGCCAAAGACCAAACATACAAGCATGGAACTAGACAGTTACATGGATAAGTTAACAAGTATGGGTAGTGATAAAATGCTGCCCAAATTTGTTTTCCAAAAGAATTTTAAAACTAAAATTCATAATAGAGCCGAATGGGCGGGGGGTCTACAGCCACCAATTTCGGATGGGAACGACCTTATTTGGTACACTGACGGATCCAAGACTGGATCCGGTACGGGCGCAGGCATTTATGCAAACGACTACCGTGGTAGTGTAAGTATGGGCAACTATGCGACTGTATTCCAAGCGGAAACCTACGCGATTATTGCCTGTGCACAGGAGATTATAGATAGACAGACCCAAGGTATGAATATCTATATATTAAGCGACAGTCAAGCAGCACTGAAGGCCCTTACGGCGCCTAAAGTAGACTCTAGACTAGTATTCAACGGCATCCAAGCTCTGAACAAACTTGGAAGGCAAAACAAAGTGCAACTGGTATGGATCCCAGGGCACGAGGGCTTCCTTGGCAATGAAAATGCAGATGAGCTTGCAAGAGGGGGTTCTACAAACAACTTTGTAGGACCAGAACCATTTGTAGGACTCTCACAAGGAACCATTAAAACAGCCATGAAAGAGCGAGTTAGATGGAAGCACCAGGAAGAGTGGAACAATCTAACGGGGCTCAGGCATTCAAAGCTCTTTATGCACGAAGTAGACTCGGGCTGGAGCAAAAAGCTTTGGAAATATAGCAAAAGACAACTCAAACTCATAACAGGGGTGTTTACGGGACACTTTGGGGTCAAAACTCTCTTGGCCAAAATGGGTCTTTCTGACAGCATAGACTGTAGAATGTGTGGCGAGGAAGAAGAGACAATGAAACACTTAATGTGCGAATGTCATGCCCTCGCCAGACAAAGGATGAAAGACTTCGGAACTGGTTATCTAGAACCGAAGGAGGTCAAAACGTTACCGCTAGGGTCCATCCTCAAACATATTGAGTTGATAGAGCAATCCCTGGGGTAGACGAAACAGGGGGCAATTACACAAAAGATCCCAATGGGTCGAAGTGTATCCGTAAGGGCCTCGCTAATAAGATAAGATAAGATAAGATTTGTACTGATGAAAAAATAACCCAGTATTAATTTATGAAACCCGCTACCACACACAAAGTTTCCAACACGATACGAACTCAGAAACCAAACACCGAACAGTATTAAATCAGGTAAGTTCCCAACTTTTTCAATTAAGGACCGAATGAACGGACCAGTGAACGAGTGAACGAGCGAATGAATGAATGGAAACTTGCGCGACCTTTGATCGAATGAAACAATGGTAAGGTTAACGAGGTTTGGTACTGGATGTTTGTTTAATTATGGATTGGATTTGAACATTTGTAACCGTAATTGATTGCTATGTACTGTCAGTGGAATTAATAAAAAAACATGCTATAAAATTAACGACGCTAGTAAGCTTAGCACAGGATTAGTTATAGCATACTGTACTGGTGTTTAAATAGTACATTACGACACAAGTGTGAAAAACATGAAATTAGAAACGAGTGGCGATGTTTTAAAACACTACCGACAGGGAGTGTTTTAAATCGACACGACTTACGAATTTCGTTTTTGCACGTGTTTCGTACGACGTTTTTTAGTACAGATGGCCCTCCGAAGTCTTGAACCTGACGTAAAATGACACACTTCTCGCACTAGAGCCTAAAAAGGCACATTCTGTAATCTGTACTAAAATAATGTAACAGAGTTCTACGCAGACATCAGTAATGAATTGATGTGTGTATAATATGTTTGGTACAAACAGCAACACTCCTAACTGACCATTAAAGACTGAGCAGAGAGAAAATGAAAGAGATAAATATATTTATATTATGTCAACTTCAAATTAAATAATACACGGGAGTATTGATTGTTCGCACTGTTCGCAACTTGGTCGAATAATACAAATCGGGTTCCGAAACCTTATGGGACTGGTATCACGACTTCCGCCGAACTCTGCTGACCAATGGGGCGGCATTGCTACGGTTAACCAATGATCGCTCGCCGTTTCTTTAGAAGGTGACATTACCATGGTTACGTAATAACAAAAACGTTTAACCAATGATTGAACGCGATTTTTCCGGAAGCTGACGTTACTATAGTTACGTTATATATGACATCCGCTTTAGTCCTGGAGACGTCAATCTAACTTCAGAGGCGGTAATTTGACTGCTAAGCTACTATGTAGAAATTTTCGTTTATTTTCCTTTCAACGGCTGTCACTGTCAGATATTTTTTCAAAGTTACAATTTCAGCCAGAAACTATGAAGTCTCTATTAAACATTTGTATGGCTACTGATAGATTGAAGGATTATAGGTAGACTGTCAAACGTCAATCTACCATATTTCCACAAAGGTTACATAAGTATTCAACTAACGTCAACTAAAAGATGTGACGAATGATAATAAAGACAGCAATAGCTTTTGTCTCTGTCAATTAAAAAAAATAATTTAAAATTGCCCGATAACATGGCTACTTATAAAAATATCTTGACTTGAAAAAATACCTCGCCTATTAATGTCAGATAAATCATGGCATCCGATTTAAAGAAAACATGAATAAATTACTAAACGGTTTTAGACAAATGTATGAAGAACTGTCGTTATCCAGTTTCCACTAGGAACAACGACATCTAGCGTCTAATAATGGCCGATAGCTAATTCTTAATTTTCGTAGACGAAGGAATTTTTATTATGTCAACTGGTTTTCAAATACTGAAATTTTGACGCAACAAAGATTCGATGACCTATCATCGGGGACCATCGGAAATGTCGCGATCGTGCCTACTAACGAAAAATACCGAACCCATAATATTACACGACCAAATTGCATCCTTTGCCAAGTGGCTCAACATTCCTATGTAACTGACACGTGACTGTAAGTGTGATTCTCTTTCATGCAATATTTCCAATTTCTGAAGTGTATACCTAGCTGTGTTGCTGTTTGTACTAATAACTTGCCCAATCCAATGATATTATTTACATTACTCCATCCGCACTTACTTTTACAGATTTATTCCCGTATTAAATTCGCGTACAACGTTCTTTTAAACCCGTCGATAAGATTTATCGACGTCGATACTTCCCCGTCGGATTAGCGGCGTCGGCTATAAATCGAGACACGGATGGGTACGATGTGTATTTGAATAGAAAGGCTTGTTAAAAATTAGGAGTTTTTTCCCTACAAAAGTATTATACAGAGACGGAGAGTTGTCGAGTTTGCGGACGATTGTGGTAGACACACGTCTTTGAGTGGCTTAAGGTTGTAGTACCTTCGAAACATTTAGTACAAATGACGCTAGTGATTAGCTTCACAATACTATTGACTAAATTCGCTGTGATCGACGGAAGGTCGTCTGGTGTAATTGGAAGCACGTTGGACCGGCAATCCAGAGGAAGCGGGTTCGAATCCCGTGACAACCAGAGTCTTTCGCAGTTGATTTTTTCTATGGTAAGCACATCTGTTACGATATTGTGGGAAAAGTATTATACATAAAACACGATAAGTGACTAAATACACGTGAATTTAACCGTTTAATTATTTAAACGGTTAAATTCACGTGTATTTAGTCACTGCGCGCGACATGTTTCGGAGAGCCTAGGTCTCCATTATCCAGCATTGAACCCGTGTTGAACAGCGTTTGCCGTGTGGTGACGGCAGTAAGAATAAATTTGTCACCACCCCAACTCTTCCCGTGGGTATCGTAAGAGTCGACTAAGGGATTCGAAGTGTCACTGACTATTTATTTATCGAAAATTGATAATGGGCAGCAGCATTATCATTAGTGGCCACACTATTGCGATCGCCAACCCGTTTGCCTAGCGTGGCGATTATGGGCATTTACCTCCTATGCGTCCGTATGCTTAGGTAATAGGAGAGGCCTCTGTCCAGCAGTGGAATGATTATAGGCTGATGATGATGTGATGTGATGTGAACTCGTGTACCTGCTTCGCGACTCCCGAGCTCGGAACGCACTGGTTAGGTATATAAAACCGGTTGAGGGTAGCGTTGTGCGATAACTCATTTATAATAATACTTTTGTAGAATTTAAACTTTAACTTATAATATAAGTATACATTGCCAGCCTCCGTAGCCTAGTTGGTAGTGACCCTGCCTACGAAGCTGGAGGTTCCGGGTTCGAATCCCGGCGAGGGCATTATTTGTGTATTTATTTATCACAAATATTTGTTCCTTGGTCATGGTTGTGTATGTATTTAAGTATCTATATGTATCTGTCTATTATATATATCGTCGCCTGGTACCCACATCACAAGCCTTAATTGAGCTTACCGTGGGACTAGGTCGATTTGTGTAAGATGTCCCAAGATATTTATTTATTTTATTTATTTATACATATAATTAAACGGTTAACCCTTAATAGGGCACCGGTCTCAAAACCGACTACCCTATAGCACTATATTTTTGTATTTTTCTCTTGTAGAGAATTTTTCGTACGATACAGGGTGTATAGTACGAAAAATCCCAGTAAACGAAACGTACCCAGAAATCTAAAAAAAAAATGCCTTTTTCATATAAAATGTCGTGATCAATCGGTCAAAATGTATGAAAAAGACAATTTTTTTTTAGATTTCGTGATTGGCCCCATATTAAAGGTTGTTCAGTATAATCCACTAAATCACCCCGTTCTAGGTTTTCAGTGGCTCGTGGAACACCCTGTATAATGACGTTGAGGCTAAAACCCACGATTTTTTTGAGTCTTGCCCGTTAAAGGGTTAAACTAATGTGCCACTACGCGCTACATGTTTCGGAGAGCCTAGGTCCCCATTATCAAGCACTGAGCCCGCGTTCACGCCAAGCGACTCGTACGTGCCGCACTCGCTAGTCGCGTATTATATATTTTCCTGTATTATCCGTTATGCATTTAGTCAAAGTCAAATGATTCTTTATTCAAACTGGAATAACAACAAACTCTTTTGAATCGTCTAAGTTACATAAAATTATAACTACTTCCGGTTCTAACCCTACACCACTGCACCGATAAGAAACTTGGCGGGACTTATTTTTTCAAATACGTATAGTCATGGTAGGTATGTACCTCTTACAACTAACATGCATTAAAAAAAGAACTAATACATAAATTTGATTTCAATAAATTGAATTATAATACTTGTAATAACAAAAGACTTTACAGTCATTAATTCAGAGATAATACGGTAATGAATGCAAACTACTTCGCCGCAGTTTTATTATTATGACCACGTTGAAACTGTATTATGACATCTATAATAAGTTTAACGATATCATAAAATCGTATTATCTACAGTTCTTGTTCAAATGTATTAATTTTCATTGGATGAGTTCCTCTGGCTGGTAAAGACATGTTGGTAGCTTATTTTATGTTATTTTTCATCACACTTGCTGTCTAAGCGCGCCATTGCTTGCATGCGTAGCGGGAGTAATAGAAAAGTGAAATTCCCTAGGGAGTAATAGAAATGTCAGTACGTCATTTGATTATATTTCGTCTTAAAACTTTTTTTTTGTCGGCAAGTGTGATGAAAAACATTGTATGCATCACGGTCGGTAAGCGGAATATTAACTCGAGTAATTAAAAGCTCTCCGCCTACGGCGTCGAGCTTCTCACAACACTCTCGTTAGTAATTCCGTACTTACCTCCCTTGATGCACAATATACTATTAATTATTGTTTTGTATTTTTTTTACGCAATACAGGGTGGGAATGAGATATGCTAAAAAAATGATTTTTAAAAACATGTCATTGGGTAAGTGTGTATAAAAACGATAAGTGTATTAATGTAACGATATGTTCTAACCACAGCTCTCAGCAACCCTTAATCTCGATTATATAGTTTATAGTAGCCACATATTTTAGTATTATTATTTCTATATTCACTGAAGTTTTCATGCGCAGATTTAAAACAGGTTGTACATATTTCAGTCTTGTATATTTGGATACAGCAATAGAAACTATGATATACACTCCATTTTAAATACCCAAAATGTCATTGAATTTATAAAAAATACTCACGGTTGTCTTATTTTTCTTGAAAATTATTATACATCTTTAAAATTTTAATCATATTTAATTATGTTGTTACTGAGCAAGCCTCGAATCGGTAAAATCCAATTTGGCTCGCCCAAATTGATAACGCTCGTCCTCAAACTAAAATTAAATTAAAATACAATTTTTCACACCTTGCAAACAAACAAAACAAATTGCTTTTCGCTCTTACCCCTTGTAGGCTATTTTGTAATGCACACTTCGAAATTTGAATATTCATTTAGTGGATGCTTCATTTTTCGCGGCAAACGTTTACCGCTTCGTTTCTGCTTACGTTATGATTAGGGCGTGCAAACCGGTTTTACGGGAAAACCGGTTATTTGCCGTAATCTCATACAAATAAAATCCGCCTGCCTATGACCACGGGTGTAATGTCATGCCCGAAACGTCAGGATATAATTAAATGTAAGTTTACGCGATTAAGACCCGTTTGTCTTTAAAATATGAGTGATAATCGTGAAAGTTTAAATCAATATAAATAAAAACTGGTTTGCATCCCCTAGTTATGATGTACGGATTCATTTTATCTGTGTTATGTTGCTGCCTCTAAGTAAAGGCAAATGAGGTGAGCGAGGTTTTGGAGTTAAGATTATATAGTTCTATGGGTCAATTGCAGAAAAAAATTACATAGTTAAGGCATAAAAATCACGATCGCGTTGACAGCCAAACTCACTAAGTAACAAATACTTGAAATAAAGCTCGAATCTCAATATTGATTCAATACTGACATACGAAGTTGCTAAGAGTAGTGACAGTTTTTATAGTGAGTTTTGATTATGCCGACGAAATACGTGTCCACTAGTCAGTGTAGAACGAACCGGAACCGGTATCAATAAACAACCTCGAATTTGCCTTATATTTTTAAACGCTTTATACTCTTTATGTACTACTCAATATTATATGTAATTTACAACATCGTATTTTTAAATTACTCCATTGACTTAGAATTTATAAACCGAAGAACGAAAAGGAACGAAAAAAGAACCGTTATTTTGTATTGAGAAAATACCGGTTTTCGGTTCCTGGATGTAGGTAAAACTGTCCAAAAGTAGATACATTTTGTAATTGACTATATTACTATAAAATTTCGTGCCTATATTTATTACGAACGGTGTAATCTAGCGCGAAAACAACACTTTCCACTTAACCGCCCCGGGGCCACTACACCCTTGTTAAAGTAACACAATATGGCTGTCGAGACACATTTGAACTAAAAAATGTATCACTCTCATAGTTTGTAACTTTCCCATACTAAGTCTAAGGGCCGGTGGTGGTACAAGTATTAAAAAATAAAACTTCATTGTTTAAAAACAATGCATTTTATTAGTTTTAGATATCATGTTTCTTCAACCGATATCCAACGGAAAATAACGAGATTTTATTTTTGATAAAGTCCAGGTTCGATTCCTGGGCCGATTAAATACACACGTCTTTGAATGCATTCATAGACTTACAAAAATACGTGTAAACGTACGTTTTTCTTTTTACTAAAATCGACGTCATGGTACCTAAGACAAGATTTCGCTATCTGTTGTGGTTTCCAAAACCTCCATACTGATCTATTTGGATAGATCACCTTGTATAGTAGTGTGAATACTTTAAAGAAAACATTACCGTAAAACCAGCATCTGTCCAAAATATCCCAATCTTCATTTTGGCTTTGTCCAAGTTTTTGTTTATTATTAATAAGCTGTCCACTATGATGACGCTGCTGCTCAGCATCAATCTTTTATCAAATAATGGTCAGTGACACTTCAATCCCTTAGTCGACTCTTACGACACCCGAAGGAGGAGTTCATCATCATAATGGACACATTACTGCGATCGCCAATCCGCTTGCCCATCGTGGCGATTATGGGCATTTACCTCCTAATGCATCTATACGCATAGTTAATAGAAGAGGCCTACGTTCAGCAGTGGACTATCATAGGCTGATGATGATGATGATTAATAAGGTGTTTTTGCCTAATGGAACAATAACATAATACAGCGTGTGTATTTGATACGGGCGAATATTTTAGTGGCGATTACTATCGGACCTAGGGAACCTATTTACATAAATTTATTTTAGAAATTAAGGTATTTTTTTTTCATACAAAATAATTGAGCCCGCAATGTATTGCATCCACTGGTAGCCACATTACTTAAAGTAGACATAAGTATCTAAACGTCATACGAGTCTCATGTCAGTTGGCCGGCATACATTGCTGCTGGGTTGCACTTTAGAAAAATCATTACACCTAATCAACAACAAAATTTAACGAAATGGTTATCTTATACGACTCGTAGGATCAGATATTATAGCTGGATTAATTATTCGCCCGTATCAAATACCCACGCTGTAGAAGGTATTCGATTAAGTTGTGGACCACCGTTGCGAGCGTTTGGACTATAATTAGGTGGTTTTACGGTAATCAAAATATTCCATAAAAGAATTTGTTTTATTCCATAAAACTTATTCGTACTTTTATCTCATAAGTAAGATAACTCAATCCACAATTTAATAACTAGATATAAAACTCAAGTATCCTGAAAGCCACTTAAACCTCCAGCTTTTAATTCAAACTGAAAGTTGAGAAGCTTCACTTAAAATTAAATCTTTTAAGAAACAGTCGAGGGCCTGACAGCTTGAAGAATCTTTTGTCCTTTTCGTTCCGTTTCGTACTTGTGTTTTGTTCTTTTCTAGCTTTAAAAGGCGTTTTTAATGAAGATAATGCCATTCTGTAAGTGTTAGTTGTCACTTTCCGTTTGTAACTGAGATATACTGGGTGGAAAAGACGAATGCCACTTGGATGGCAACTAACTTAAATATTGTAAATAGCTCATTTTATTTAAGCGAGACTTTTCTTTATTTTTAAAAACAATCAAGTTTTGCATTTAAGGATTCATGAAAAATCACTTGCCTCAGTCGGGACTTGAACCGGTCAAATGTGACAGAAAAATAACTTACCGTATTTTATGACGTAGATTGAAGGGGTTACTGATAAGGTTAATTTTTCTCTAAATAACAAATACAATTAGAATAATGGATTGGCCATGAAAACGCATCATAAATTACGTCACGTTACTTTTTGCCACATTTGAACACATTTGATCGAGTCCCGACTGAGGCAAGTGATTTTTCATAAATCCTTTGGATTAAATGTAAAACATAATAAAGTATTGAAGCCGTAGAACAATGAAATGAGGAAAAAGGTACCTTGTTTCGTCACCCGAACCGTAGCAGTGCTACGACTTTTAGTGATCTTCGTAGTTTCGTTCCAACGTAGCGCTACGAACTGTGGCGTAGCACCTCTACCGAGATTGCTACGGGCTCGAATAATATTATTCTGGTTCGGTGTTTCATTGCATTTGAATAATAAGTTCGCTTAATTCATTTTACTTTTAAATATTCTTGAAATATTGTTTCTCTCTGATCTGCAATGTATTTTAATATCATATTTTATCTGGCTTCGGGCAATGAAAGATAATTAACATTTGTTTTCATGTAATATTTGATATGTTTTCAAAATATAACAGAAGTAAATAATTTTCTTCGGTTATTGCGATGGTTTTTCATGAAATAAAACTATTTTAATGGACTATATCGCGTAAAGTAACTACATGCCGACGTTTTGAACATTTTACAGGATTCGTGGCCAATGAATGGGTGAGGTTTATATGAATTTACTAGAATAAATATGTTTTAATCCCCTTATTCATTAACGCCTCGTAACTTAAGAAGCCGCCAAGTGCTTATTTATCTCTTTCAATTTTGTGGACCTATTGATAAGAATGAAAGGGACAAACAATACTTAGCGTTTAATAAGTTAATAAAGGGGAAAGTTGATGCCCATTAGGAGTATAAAAGAAATAAACAGTATGCCCATCACAGATACCTAACTATAAAATTTACTTTAATAAACTGCAGTTAGTTATTAATTAATAAACCTGTCTTTTACCTGCGCGCACCGCATTGAAAACTTTCCAAACAGCTTCCAGCCAAAGTGCAGGATCGGCCATTGTCCGCGGACTGCCTTTTGAAACTCCTGTCTAACTCGCCAACTTTGACTTGCTGCGTTTGCATGGCACTTGCCACCGTTGCAACATTGGCTGTTTCTGCAGGTCTGCTATGCTATTCTCTTATTCACACATTTGACGCTGCGTTCGTCAACGAGCTCGACGTCGAGACAGCCTTGTCTAAAATCCTAGCTGTTTTATTTGACATTAGGAATCGAGGCTGTGAGCGGTTATGGGCGAGTTCGTCGCTGTTTTTCGTTAAAGAATACGAAGTTCGTACATTAAACGTCAAACTCTCGACGCAGTGTAGTTCCAGCTCACGCCACATTCGTCGCCGAGCACTAGTGTCGTTTAAAGTACATTAGTGAATACCATTTTTAGGCTCGACGCTGCCGCAGCGCTGACACAGCGCTGTTAGCAAGGCGGTTTCCTTAGTGAACAACACTGCTGGTGTCTATAAAGTATTCTCATTCATTGGGAGCCTGAATCTGGGGGTTTCGGGTTGAATTTCTGGCGATGGCATTTTTTGTGAGCTTATGGTTGTTTTTTATGGATTTGTATACATCTATTTATTCTAACTCTCACTTAACACCCCCAAAACTTCGTGTGTGACTAAGGTACCTAGATTTGTGTAACAATGTCCCATGATATTTATTATTTTAATTTAGGGACTTTAATAAACTGTAAACGTTATCTTATTTAGTGGTCTCACGTCTTGTCCACTCATCATTTAACTATACACGTCACCTGTATGGTTAAATTTAAACACTTACGACAGTTTAAATTCAACCACCAATGTTAGTAAAACGTAATACGTAACAATGCCTTCATTTCGTCGCTTGCATATGTAGAATAACAACAAAATACGCTAATCCAGCCGTTTATATAATATTATAGGTACATATGACCATTTTGGCATATAAATCTCTTTCAAAAGTCCAGCAGAATGCTCAGAACAAGTGATAGGTGGAGTTGAGTGGCTCGCAACAGAAGTGCACTCGAACAGGTGCATCCAGACTGTCAGGCGATGCACTTTCCTGCACTGCTGTTGAGGTTAACTTAACTGACCGCCCGTAAAGTTTGCAACGAGAAAGCTTTGCGATTCAAAAGGTTATGAGGTGCATTCCAGGAAAATGTCTTCTTTGTTGGGAACTTGACGAATATGACAGCCTTAGAAACATATGGAAAGTGCGAGAATTCTCTATAATAAATACAAGCACTCAGTTATAAAGGATTGAAGAAAGATTATTTGATAAAAGATTGATGACGGGCAGCAGCATCATCATAGTGGACACATTACTGCGATCGCCAATCCGCTTGCCCAGCGTGGCGATTATGGGCATTTACCTCCTAATGCATCTATACGCATAGTTAATAGGAGAGGCCTACGTCCAGCGGTGGACTATCTTAGGCTGATGATGATGAAAACGTACCCGACATTCTCGTGGAATGCACCATGATGTGATAGTTTAATTTAATAAATTTGTTTTTCCGCTGCTTCCTGATTCTAAAAAGGAATTTAAGATTTATCGACAATATTCGACATGTCTGTCTGTCTTTCAAGATGTTTTACAGAGTGCATTTATTAACCAATTATTTTTGAAAACGAAATAAAATGAAAATGAAAAAGCCTTTTATTTCTTGCCATACTCGGTACAATGTCAACAATATATTATTTTATTATAAACAAAAGCTTTATTGAATGTCCAGTTTAAATAAAAATAAAAACATTTTCTCGTTAACAAACTTGAACATTACTGTCGTCAATATATTATTTGAACGATTATTCTATAGTTATTTGTTATACAAGGGTGCAAAGTTATATTTTACCCGCGAGTATGAAATTGAAACACGAGCAAGCAAAAGGATTCTATAGCTGAACCACGAGCGAAGCGAGTGGTTCTAAAATAGAATCCTGAGCGCAGCGAGTGTTTTAACATACGAGAAGTAAAATACATTTGCACCCGTGTGTAACACAAAACTTTTCCCCTCACTATAGCGAGGAAACTCAAAAAGGGTAATTATTTGTTCACATTACAATCATCATCGGGTTAGTGATAATAATTTTCCAAATGCATCATGTATTTAATGCAAGATTTTGTCGCAGTAAACTTACCACGAAAAAGTAAACGCAGCACGATTTTAACACATTCCTGTAGTTGCACACCAACGCCAATGCATTTAATGATATATGAATAAATTTAATAAATTATTTATTAAATTCATTCATTATTTTTACAAAATTAAAACAGAACACCCTGAAAGTTGTTTAGTTTACTATTTTTATGCGTGTTCGAGTCGGTAAATAAAGATTATAACCTATAATATTCTTTGACAATGTTGACGTTGACATTTTCTGCGTTTTGTGATTGCATCTAGTCATCTTATCATCATTCACTACAACAATTGTTACTTATGGAATTTTAGGATTTATATGTTAAAATCATCATATTATATAAAGGTTTGTATTTTACACTAAATTCTGAAACAAATTATTCACAAAGGTCATTACTTTGCCACACAAGTGAATAATATGCGTTTTTACACGTTCGTATTAAAGGATAAACGATCACTTTACGAGCTAGTGAGGGGAAAAATTAATTATTAGTTAATTGTAAATATTGTAGTCGCAAGAATCCCCTCTCAGGTGAAGGCTTCCTCCAGAGATATTATTTATTATCTTTATTATTTATTAATAGATAGATTTTAAATTTGATACCTGTGACGAGGTTTTTGTAGATTAATACTAATAAAAAAAAAAAATTTGATGTATTATTTGATGTTAACTATTGTATATTAGGATATGAAAACACAAGATCTTCTGTTTCAAGTATTACATAATTTACTGGAAGGTCCTAACCATTGTAACATTTTACCAATACTGTTACCGACATATGTATATTCCGTTCGATTTACAACAGATAATTAGAAAAACAGCATGAAAATTTATTTATGTACCATTTTGTCGTAGTCATACTGTGACACATTTATATCGATTGTAACCGCGACAAACGCCGATATGGTACGTATATAGACTTCCTTTAATGTCTATAAGTCCCTAAATAATTATATGATATTTAGGTACCTACGTTTAAAACTGTATCACAACAATAGACTATAAATATTGTTGTTCCCATAACTCCAACTAATAGTCAAAGAGCAACACCAAGCCAGAAGGGTACAACAATATGCCAAAAACATGATGACACATCGCCGTGTAAACCGACCTGATAACAAAACACAGAACAAATGAAACTTTCATTAGAAACAGTTAAACAAACCCCAAACTCCAATTTGCTGAACTCATTCCCCGAAATTAGTCTGACACAGTCGAATGCGACTAATTCCTTGCACCGGGTTGCCAGAACATTATTCCCTATGGATGTCTCGTTTGGCAAGTCTGATCAAGGCGTCGGTGATTTTCCGAAGAGCGTTTTAACCGCTCGAATTTGTCATTGTCGTCTCGCGATTATTACCGAAACCGAAGGAGGAGCAACAACATTGATTACGCTACACTTGGTGTTGAAACTGAATTACGTTTAAGTACATTAAAATAACACTCTAAAGGTCATCTCTTGTAACGATACGTACCGAGACGACAATGACGAAATAAAAACGCAGTAAAAACGCCAAATATTCATCCGCGCGAATAACCTGTGGTATAACTATACATTGCTGCTTCCTACAATAGTGCTTTATTTCATCTAGTAAGTCATGTAATTGAAATTTCCCTACAACGCACATACATGTTTTAATTTTGACTTGATAAAGAAATCAAGAGTAAAGAAATATCATCAGTGAGCAGCCAGTGAAATCAGTTAATAGCCTTATACAAGAGAATAGAATATCATTTATTTGATACACACTAATTTACAGTGAATTTTCGTCATACTGGGATACAATGGACGAAAAACAAAAAGACAATAAATAACCTACTCAAATCGACCTAGTCCTACGGTAAGCTCAATTAAGGATTGTGATGTGGGTACCACCATAGATATTTAAATACATGACAGCCACGACCTAAGAACCAATAATACCCTCGCTGGGATTAAAACCCAAACCTTCAACTTCGTAGGCAGGATCACTACCAACTAGGCTACGGAGGCTGACAAACTCTGGTCTGTGTTTTAAACACATCGCAAGGTCACACAGTCACTCGGTAATCACCGAGCCAACCAAATTCCGTTTGAGAATTTCAAGAGTGGTGTTTCTGCAATTCTGTGTTTTGAGTGCACCGATGCAATGGGAATATGTTGGAAATTAGTTGGTCGGTTTAATTAAGAAGGTCTCTTGTGAAATGTTGAGTATTGGTCTGTGAATGCTTAGTGGGTATTTGAACGCATGCTGACAAGAAAATGTACTGTTTGTGAGACGAAAATATCTTCTAAAGATAGACATAGTTTCTGTCTCCTGCGTTACTTTTCATGAACATACAAATGTACGTCAATTAATACTATACAAATATTTACAATGAAAAACCGTTGGAACCTAAATGTATCGATGTGAACTTGTGTGAGGCCTAACGCATGTACAATTTTTTATTATCTAAAATATTTAAAAAAGGTCTTACAAACATTTTAGTTAACTCCACTAAGTAGACATTTTGCAAGCATTTTGGAAAGTTTGTCCGCATGTCCATATTTAAGTAACTTGTCGGGCATTCTAGTTGTTCATAGAATTAGAAAAAAAGGATTTCTGTTTACGACTTATGTTTCAACCTGTACATCAGAATTGCGAAATGTAGCCAAAAGCTATGTTCCAATAAAATAAACTTGCATCTATACCTGGTATTATTTGACAATCGATAAATACTCACCGACAGATAAGAGCACTCGACCACTTGCCTGCTCGACTCGACCACTTGCCCGCTCGACTCGACCACTATACTCGACTCGACCGTCGATCCACTGTTTAATATTTGAACAATAAAATTCTCTATTCACTTCAGAACATGCCAATGATAACGTTGATGAATATCAACGTACACTCTACCAATTGAAACCCAAGGCCACTCTAGGACCTTGTCAAAATAACAAGTACTAAGGATTTTCATACGATTTTATATGTAGCGTCACTGTGACTTGAGACCTGAGAGCCCTAGGGTTCCAATTAGTGTACTGTAACTACCTATTAAAACAATATTTTAGGTAATTTCCCGGAAGAAAGAAGAAAGACAGAAAGAAACTTGAAGAAACATGCGTCAATGACGACAAATATAACGAATACAACATAAACAATAAAAAAAACACTTATAAAGTACCTAGACAATGCACTTTATAAGTGTAGTAACAATGTAAAATAAGTTTGTACCGAAATTACGAGTATGTTTGAAAGATCTGTAAACATTTTCTATGACCTTCTTTATTATTGAAACTTCTTTTATTTTATACAGTGTTATTTCTATGAATTTCGAGCTCTTTCAATCATAACGAGATAAAAATGTCTATAATTTGAGTTTTAATTGTGTTTCCATTATTTCATATATTTTGTGTGGCGAAAATCGAAAGAAACGCTCGCAAACTTCACACAAGCGTTTTCCAAACGATATCCAAATGATAAAAAATTGGAATTCGAACGTAGAGTGTACTGTAACGTTCTGTGACATGGAAAGTAAAGGACACGTTAGGTTAGGCTAGACATATTGGAGCGAGCGCGATAGCCTGCTTTACATGAGTAAAACCTAACGTTACCGATACTTTTAACGTCATGGTACGGTTACTGTACTCGTCAACGGACATAACCAATAACTTGAACGGCACTGGCAGGTAAGCCCACTTGACGCGAGTGCGCCACTCGCCAGCGTAATCGACGTATCGCTTGCTCTTTTTGGACTGCTCGATTAAGGCGAGAGGTGTAGTTTCATTTTAGGAAAATCAAGGAGTCATGTCACTAGACACGTGATTAGTTTTATATTTTTTTAACTTCAGTAAGAACTAGCAGCTCAATGCTTCGGGTCCCGTTAAAAAAGACAACTTCTTTCATTGTTTTTCTCATTTATTTTACTTATGAAGGTGCCTTTCGTTGGTTTTTCCGTTGACACAGTGGATTTTTGAGTGGAGTTTAGAAAGCTCGGTTTCATTACTGTAATTGCTGGCATCCATATAGCTAGACTACGGTTGCTGTTTAGTATCACGTGCTTGATTGACACTTACATCATAAAACTCTTTAATGTCGAATAGCAACTGTATGAGTATTAAAAACACACCGTACCTTTCTTTCTCAGCCACACCCAGTCTTAAAAGAGAGATCAAAAATAACTAGATTGTTCTCATGCCAAGTTGAACCGTATTGTACCCAGCTTACATAAAGTCTTTAAAATAAGATGCACCTTTGTAATTGTTCCGAGCAAGCGTATCGAGTTGCTGGCTGTCGGGTTACCCGGGTGGAGTTACCCGGGTCGGGTTACCCGGGTTATCTGGCGCCGGGGAACTTTGCCCGCGCTCGTTACTCGCTCGGTTTTGTTCTTTAATACAATTTGAAGAGTTTTATTTTACACAAGACGGTGCAGATTCTGTAGCGCTTTGCCTAATGGGCTTAAGTTACTTGTAACTTGTTTTTTACAACTTAAGGATCAATGAAGAGGCAGATTTAAATAAAAAATACTTTAATGTGAATCGTAGTGAAATCATGCTTCATTTCTATCGGTCAGCCGTCACCAAGGGCCCTTAACAAAGCTCCTTTCATGGACTTTAAAAACATAAGTTGAGCCGCTTTTAGAATAATGTAATATAAAAATAACGCTATAGAACTTTTGCTGTTAACTCGTCGGCGACATGTTCCATTAATGCAAGAAAAACATTATTCTTATGCTAACACATAAGCTTTGATTATTTTACAAGACACACACATTACAGAAACAGAACACTCAACGTTGAAAAGCAAGAAGCTAATGGAAAACGAGAATAAGTTCGGAACTCGACAGGAACATTGAATAAATATGTACATTCTGCAATTTGCTTTTAAAACAGTTTTCTTTAAGTTGGTATTTGAGTTATTCCGCCATGAACATTACCTTGAGGTCTTACCGTATGTGGTATTTTTGAATACACTATAAGATTTTAAAATTTTTATTCATCTTTGAAGATGTCAGTCATTTTTGAAAATCTTCGAGGTATGTTTTCTTAAACAATTTAAACATCCCTCAAAGACATTATTTGCGAGAAATTTAAGGTAAATTCCAGATTAAGGATTTAAGAGGCAGATTAAAATCAGTGACACATCAGGTTTGTTCTTAAGTTCAGTTTAAGGCGGTGTTTCACAGTGCTTGTTCGAATATCGAGTCCAAATGTGTGTGATATTATGGTAAAGTAGAGTAACAATATCTCACACTACCTAAAACCTAAAAGTGACTTGTTTAAATGAAATATTAAATTATAGATACTATAGATAGGCATCTTTCTAGGAAGATGTTTAACAACTATAACATTAGCAATCCATGTTTGGAAATTAGATATATTTATGATCAACTCAGATCCTAAATACGTAAAAATATGGAAACTTGTATGCAAGTAGATAAATACGTACATAGAAACTAAGAACGATCATAACCCACGACTGATTCATGCTGATGATACAAATAGATTTCCTTGCCAGAATTTTAACCCTGATTAGCATTATTTTCGATTGTATAATATAAGTATGAGCAGTCATATTGGTGATAAATTACAAGTATAATCGTCTTGGTTTCATCTGTTGCTGCTTGGCGTGTCGCCAAGTCTCAAGTCTGTTCTCAAGGGCAGACATGTTTACGTTTTAGACAGACTTTGATTTAACCGGTTCTAAAGATTCTTACGTCCTTCAACTTGTATGTTTGGGTTCAATGTCATAAGCCTATCACAATGTATCCGAACTTAAAATATATGCATAGGCTTTAAAATGAATTCTGTCTGCATCAGCTCCAATCTAAAACTATCCCAATATATAAGGCAAATCAGTCAAATAGAAATCACATTAAAGAGTCACTATGTCGACAACGAGGTACGAGTATCCACGTAATCATTCGATCCTTTTGCAGTTGACTTACTTACTCTTAAGTGTTTTTCTTTAAATATGTCTCTTAGTCATTTGACATGCAATTGCAAACTATTTTACAGCAGCTCATAATGTTAATGTATAATGTATAAAATATTACTATATAGAAAAAAGATGATTTTTTCATTTGAACTAGCTACTCAAATTCATATTTCATTCAAAGTGTTTTAATGTAAACACACTTTTTTTTAAAGAAACAAGGTATATTCAAAGCTGACATTTTATTTTTTGCTTTAACGAAATTTTGTACCTTCATTCGGCAAATCAATATAATGCACATGTTTCGGCAAATTTCTCCCTTATCATCTCACACAAACACAGAATTCTCTCGTTCCCGTGTATCCCACAAATCCGATAATGACCGTATTGGGCCAGCCAATACGACCGCAGCCGGATAACCCGTCATTCGGTCCGGGTAACCCATTGGTCTGTAATTTGAACGAAAACCGTGTACCTATTGTTGCATTTGCGTATTTTGTAAACAAGTTCCTACCGCATATTTATGCCTACGACTTAGGTATTAGCTCGCTGTCTAGGTTTTCCTTAAGAAACTACAATACAGTCGAAGACAAA
>JALPQI010008575.1:0-47195 GCA_025490895.1 Thaumatotibia leucotreta
ACACATTCACATTAGAATAGCCTGTTCAATTTCTAAGATCAAAAGGGTCATAGAACTACTATGGCAAACTTTATCTTAGAAAAGTGGATAAACTATACACCGGACTAGCACAAAAAAACAAACTCTTAAAAAGAAGAAAACTTTTGAGAATTCAGATTATTTTTAGCTCGTCTACAATCTAGATTGTATGGAAAGTTACCTCCTTCAGAGAGAGGCTCGTCTTTAACATTAAGGAGAGGCATGAAATCCAAGGAGTCGGCATCATTGGCGCCGGGCAACGTCTTGTGTCTGTCGATGAGCATGGCACCCTGAAAACGCAAATATTGTCAATAAAAAGGAAGCAAAAAAAGTCAGATTGCGAAAAGTGTTTTTGTTTAATTTGGAATTTAAAGTATCTATCATCATTAATTTAAGAGTCAAACTCTTGTAGGCGTAACTGATGAATGTAGCTGTCTAAAGCCGCCTCCTTGACTTCCTTGTACGACACATCGTCTGCTTTCTCTTTTGTTTGTTTCATGTAACTTATTCTAGGTCTCCCTCTTCCTTGCTTTCCTTCAATCCTTCCTTCTATTATGTTTTTTATCAAAGCATCATGTCGTATAATAAGGTGGCCAAACAAGTATCTATATTATTTATTATTTCCACATAACCAGAGCTCTCTATGTTGCAGAATTTTAATGGATTCTTCTTTATTATCAGGTAGATAATTAAGAAAAATCTGGGTACATATTTAAAAAAACGGGTTTTCAAAAAAATGTCGAAACACTATTCGCTTTTTAACTACAAAGAACACCCCTGTTGCTTTTTCTCATCAATGTACCTAATGTAGAGGAAGACCATGACCGTTCCGTTCCATTTTAAATGTTCTTGATCCTCCAGGATCCATTACTAAGCATTTTAAAATACCAGATCAGCTGACCTAGCCAAGGTGCATTGTGCAATCGTATACTATAAGCGATAAATCACGTAGCCATAATATTATAAGGAAATGATCACGTGACTTTTCGTTCGAATCTGTCGATTCTTATCGGTTATTGTATACGATTGCAGAATGGCCTCTTGCAGGAATGGGACCTGCATGAAGAATCATTTCTGTTTTTTTTCTCTGCCTTGAACTTGAACTCCTGCCTGACGGCGACCGGCGTGGCTTTCTCCTCCAGACCCGATCCCTGCCAATGACGCAGTTAAACGTCCAACAGTCTCTGCTACATACCAGCGTGTCAGCGTGCAGCGCAGGTGCGAGTGTTTCAAGCGTGACGGCGGGCTCGGCGGGCTCCTGCTTGACGGCGACCGGCGTGGCCGCGGGGCCCGCCGGCGCCGGCGGCGCTAGCTCCTCCAGACCCGATCCCTGCCAATGACGCAGTTAAACGTGCAGTCTATGCTACATACCAGCGTGTCAGCGTGCAGCGCAGGTGCGAGTGTTTCAAGCGTGACGGCGGGCTCGGCGGGCTCCTGCTTGACGGCGACCGGCGTGGCCGCGGGGCCCGCCGGCGCCGGCGGCGCTAGCTCCTCCAGACCCGATCCCTGCCAATGACGCAGATAAACGTGCAGTCTATGCTACATACCAGCGTGTCAGCGTGCAGCGCAGGTGCGAGTGTTTCAAGCGTGACGGCGGGCTCGGCGGGCTCCTGCTTGACGGCGACCGGCGTGGCCGCGGGGCCCGCCGGCGCCGGCGGCGCTAGCTCCTCCAGACCCGATCCCTGGTAATCACATCACATCATCAGCGTATGATAGTCCACTGCTGGTCGTAGGCCTCTCCTATTAACTATGCGTAGGTATAGACGCATTAGGAGGTAAATGCCCGTAATCGCCACGCTGGGCAAGCGGATTGGCAATCGCAGTAATGTGTCCATGATGACGCTGCTGCCCATCATCAATTTTTTATCAAATAATCGTCAGTGACACTTCAATCCCTTAGTTGACTCTTACGACACCCGCAGGAAGAGTTGGGGTGGTGACAAATGAATTCTTACTGCCGTCACCACACGGCCAATAATGACCCTGGTAATGACGCAGTTAAACTCTGTCCAACCATCTGTCCTATCGGTAAAAAAAGACGGCAAATTCAAATTTTCTACGGGCAGCCAACGCCTGGCGCATACATTTTTTGAATTTGCAGCCCTTTTACACTGACCAGGCGCGGATCCAAGGCACTTGCCCCCTGATCCTGGACCTAGGTATACCTAGGTGCTGTTTTTTAACGATGGAAAAAATAGAGCCTGAACGAAATCCTGGATCCGCGCTTGATAGGGTAATTGACGATTTGGCTTATCGAAAGATGTTTTTATAGTGTTAAGAATTATTTAGAGTATAAGTGACATAGATCAGGATTATTGTATTTAATTTATTTGACATAATGTTTGTATTTATTATTAATATAGTAATTAACAAAAAATTATATTGTGCTTGTAGGTTTAGCAGATATGTCCCTACATGCTAGAGATGTGTCCCTACATGCTAAATTAATTGCCTCTCTAAATATTTGCACGTCTGTGTGATGGCTGAATACAGTTATTATATTATTTTTAAGAACTTCCCGTACTGTATTCTGGCAAATAAATACTATGACTTTGATTCGGCGTAAGTAAATATTTTGCATGCCGGGGATAAGGATATTCCAAGCAATTTGTAGCCACCCTGACTCTTCCACGAAACAAAGCAAGCAGAGCCAGGTAAGGGGGGCTAACATGATCTCTTATATGCGATTTAGATTATTGTCACCACCCCAACTCTTCCCGCGGGTATCGGAAAAGTCGACTAAGAGATTGAAGTGTCATTGACCGTTCTTTAATAGAAGGATGATGGGCAGCAGCGTCGTCATAGTGGACACATTACTGCGAGCGCTTTCCCGTGACGATTATGGGCATTTACCTCCTTGTTAGTTCTGCTTGTCAGTTTTTGACAATTATTTTATGGAACTGACACGGCGCGATTCAGATTAGGTTCTAAATTGAATCGCATTAGTAGATCGTGGTAGCCCCTTAAGTCGGTTATTTTTGGCAATTGTCTAATTTATTAGTCTCACTCTGCGCAAAGCTCATATCAGGGATGAGGTAGGGCCGTCAGTTTGTAGTGTGCTAAAAAAAATGTAGTCGCACTTTAAAAAATTAGAGGGTAACAACGCTCACTGAGCTAACCGCCTTTAAAAACAGTTACATTTTTGCCGTATAAAGCTCAAAAAACCTTAAAAAAGAGGCATTAACGTATATATTTACTCGTACCTGTAGGTGGCGTAATATGTGCGCAGACGCATTGTCGTCTATATCGGCCTCAAACTTCACCGGACGGAGTTCCAACGACGGTAGCTGAAAACCGCACTAATTAATCATTCGGTAGGAAATTATGCAATAGGTATTTAGTGCAAAAGTAAGCAAGCAGTGAACTCAAATTAACCCTCCGCATATGAGGTGAAAAATATTTATGTGTATAATGGTGTTTCCATACATTTGGGGTCTGCTATACCCCACCTGCAACCACCTTGTGGGGGGCCTACCCAAGCCGCGCCTTCCGGTACGTGGCCGGTAGGGATCCTTCCCGCCCTGACGGCCATCGGTTCTACGCGCAAAGTGCCCCGCCCACTGCCACTGCATGCGGGTGGCACAGGACCGGTCATTGTGGCAATCTTTGGGGGTGGCCTATGTTTAGCAGTGGACGTCTTTCGGTTGATATGATGATGATGATGATGATGATACCCCACCTTGTATGCCGAAGGATAATATTAACTTTTGACTAGAAAGAACACCGTTACTCTGTTCGGACGTAGAAAAGTCCTGACAAAAAAGCGATAGCAAGGCAACAAAACAAAAATATGTAGATATTTCACAATATTCGACCAACTCGGGAGTAACATACCAGAAGTATAATTGTGATATCTTTAATAAATAAAAAATACTGAGTTTTTGAAAAGACTAACGAAATATCTCTAGACAAGGAGTGGTGAGATGAGGTGAACAGCTAACGCATTTTCAATGTCAGCCTCTGTAGCCTAGTTGGTAGTGACTCTGCCTACGAAGCTGGCTGGAGGTTCCGGGTTCGAATCCCGGCGAGGGCATTATTTGTGTATTTATTTATCACAAATATTTGTTCCTTGGTCATGGTTGTGTATGTATTTAAGTATCTATATGTATCTATCTATTATATATATCGTCGCTTGGTACCCACATCACAAGCCTTAATTGAGCTTACCGTGGGACTAGGTCGATTTGTGTAAGATGTCCCAAGATATTTATTTATTATTATTATTATTTTATGGTATAAGGTCAATGTGGGTAAGACCGTCTATCAGGAAAGTTCGTCTACCAATTGATTTCCACTCCTAACTCAACAATATAAGACGCATATGATATGACGGACTTTCCTTACAAATACAATATGCCGGACTTACCCACACCGACCTTAGGTGGAGTTTTGGACTGTGTGAACGGGAATATCGGAGGGCTCTGGGGTATAACCACGATTATTGAAACTCGAAATACACACATGTACCTATCTATACATTTACAATGCTTTTAACTGCTTTTATCAATTAGATAGGTAAATTTTAATCTAGGGATAAGTTATCATGTAATTCAGGCTCCAATTTCACCACATTGACAAGTCCTACAATTGTAAATTTACTGTTTCTCCAATATGGGGCGTCTATAGGCTACAGTTACCGTTTACCATCGGAAGGGCCGTGCGTTTGTTTGCCACCAGCATAAAAATTAGTGCAGGAACTTTAATAAATCAGCAGTAATTAACTACTTTTTTGCGAAGCAAAATTAAAATTGTCACAAAAAACATGACAATTGTAGCGAAATTCCGACTTAAGCCGAACCTCATGTCAAGATTGAATGAGAATTGTAAGTAAACCTTGCGACAATTGTCACGGGTGTCGGAAAATAAAAAGTAGTTTATTAATAATTTAATAACGTTATCAGTAATAATTTTATGTTTGTGGCAAACAAGCACATGGACCGTCCGATAGTAAGCGGCAGCCGCAGCCTACGGAGGCCTGTGACGTCAGTAACAGTGATATTTTACAATTGTCACACTTGTAATTATGGTGAAATAGGCCACTGGTAGTTTAAAAATTGAAATCAGCTACCCTACGGTGATAATATGATACATGGGCTCGCTAACCGGCATGCATTCCTAAGTTGAACGAACAACAAAATGTACGAGTACACGAGGACTATGCCTTTGGTTTGGTATCAATTATTTCTTTTATTTGTTCATAACAAAATCGCTTCCAGAGGCCCATTTCTCAAAAGCTTGTAACTTGTATTACAAGTGGAAGTCTCTTTTTGACACTATTAAGTAGATAAGGACTTCCGCTTGTATTACAAGTTACAAGCTTTCGAGAAATAGGCCCCTGTTTCGGTTATTTTGATAGGCGTCAGTTCCTTATCTACGTATATGTTTTAGGCTCTTTAGGGTTCCATAGGAACCCACTACATTCCGTAGAAGCCCTTATAGTTTCGCCGTGTTTGTCAGTCCGTCCGTCCGCGGATAATCTCCAGTGACCGCACTAGAAAGCTGAAACTTGGTACCGGTCAAATCAATCACGCCGACAAAGTGGTTCAATAAAAAGTAAAAAAAAAATTGGGGTACCTAGGGGTACGCAAAAAGTAAGGAGTGATTTTTTTCTTTTCGACCCTAACGTGAAAGTACGTATTTAGAAATGAATAGGGGTTTACCAAAATATTTTTTTATTATGTTTACCATAGATTTATACCCTCTAGATTCGTAGTAGGCGATCGTTCGCGAATAACTTCACTGTTGCCCACAGGCAACAGTCAGGCTTATGTCAAGTTAGTAACAGTTCGGCCAAAGTCAAGTAAGCAGCTCCGCCAAAATGACGAAATGCGCAGTAAAAAATGCGGTTCGAACTCCAAAACTACAAATAAAAGCTACGGTGTGACTTTTCACATGTAACTTTACCATTTTTGAATTTAAAATCAAATAAATAATATGAAAATTTTGCTAAAATAGGTTTCAGTATGAACGTTAGGATCAGAGTTGCCAGTTAATTCATATTTGATTACCCACATTTTGTAGGGATTTCGGCATGTAGGTACAAGCTAGTAGGTTATATTAGGTATACTTTTACTTATTATTGCAGAGTAATACTAATATGGTGAAGCGAGAAGGTGAGAATACGAGTATCAAACTTTTCGAGTTTGAGTGATACTATTCCATTTTTCTACTTTTTTTTTACCGTGACAGTTACTTGTTCATAATTAAGTAACTGTCACGGAAAGTAACGATTTGACTAACTTAACAAAAAAATTGCAATCCACCCATGTGTTGTACGAAGGAATACGCCCGCTAAAACAACATATATTAATAATTTTGTAGAGGGCCAAAAGACCCATTTCGCCGTAAGTATCGGTAACGTTAGGTTTTACTCGATACGTAAAGCAGGCCATCGCGCTCGCTCCAATCTCGCGATAGAATGCGATACGTATCGAGTCAAATCTAACATATCCTTTACTTTCCAACTCATGGTACGGCCACAATACGAGCACTACTATTTGGCGGCAGGTTAATGTCTATTAAAACGGCGTTATGTTGATACCGCCGTGTGGTGAAGGCAGTAAGAATACATTTGTCACCACCCCAACTCCTCCTTCGGGTGTCGTAAGAGCGTTTATACGCATAGTTAATAGTAGAGGCCTACGTCCAGCAGCGGACTATCATAGGCTGGTGATGATGATGATGATGATGCTGATACCGGGCGGACCGTGCACGAGGTTCTACCACCTGTACAATCGTCAAGTACCTATTCAATTGCTTTCAAAATGTATATCTGTATCTCTCATAAATGTTAACAGTAAATAGGTACCTTATATTATATAGGACCAATCAGTGCCCCAGATATTAATTATGATTATTATGAAAGAAATCTAGCTAAGAACAAAAAACCTTGAAATTAATAATTTTAAAAATATTATGTCATATTGATTATTTAGCGGATTTTTTTTTCATTTTGTAGGCAACACTGAACTGTACGTCACAGTTATTAGCCGCGTCCCTGTTTAACAATTAGGTAGTGAAAGACAGACGACCTTTCGATGCTAATTTGAAACGCTAAGTGGAAAAGGGATAGATATATTTTGATAGTTCCATCGTTTCGGCTTTGGTTTGATTTTGTTTGTTTCCGCCTCATTTGTGATATCTTTCACGCAAAATGCGTAGCAAAAGTATGGAGTGTTCGTCTCTAGTTGTTTACCTCAGTGATGTTTACCCTATAACTATGAAAACTTTGTTATTATTATTTTTTTAATCTCATAAGTAGAAGTTTATCAAAACTTTATAGGAATTATTTTGAACTTTATAGGTTGATCAGTTTCTGAATAACAACGGAACCCTAAAACGAATGAATTGTGGTATACCTGATTAGTGAGGTAGCCGTGTGCGTACTGCGAGTCGTCGTCTTCCGAAGTCGGTTCGTGCTTGACCTGCGGAAAACCGCGGCCGGGCATTTCCTGCAAAAATACTATAAATTAATACTTAACTTTTACAAAAACAGTCGTTCTGTAATAAAGATAACAATAACAACAAACAAGAAAGAAATGCGTCGGTAAATTAAATTGAAGCACAATCAAAGCACAGAGAAAAGTAATTTAGATAAAGTACCTATTGTCGAGAGGTCGGGCCCTCGCGGGCGATACAGCGAAATGCTCCATTTTCCTTCTAAATGTCGCAGCAATCGAACAGTCGGCATAAGTACGTATACATAGGCAATTAGACAAAAGGAAGCGAGCTTTATTGAATTTTTTCTCGATTGGTGCACAAATGAAGAGTGCGAAGTTAATTTCCCTCCCTTTCTGTCTCCCGCAAGGCCAGCGCTTTTTTAATTCTGTTTGTTTTTGCCGGGACGCTCGCAAACTTAAGCATAACTAGCTACCCACATACAATTCTTCGTCAGTAACGTATTTGACGCGCGTAAAATTCAAAACTTTATCGGAACACGTGACGGATGACGACACAAGTACCTACTCATACCTACGGACGCGGGAATAGTGAATGTAAAACTTGCGCGGTTAACCCTCTCCCCGCGTTACCGTGAACACAAAAACACGTGCGCGAACGTCTACCGTCTTCGCGAAGGACGAAGTAAAACGCGGACGCGATAAACGTGGGAAAAGGGCGCGAATAACGAACTTCACTTACCTAGAACACGGTCAGACCCGGCGCCGCGCGGTGACCTTCGGGATGGGATGTCGCAAATGAAAGTGAATCCCGCACACACCCGGCCGGGCCCGCGTAGCTGCGTAGCGCATGTTTAGGACTGCAGGGCGGCGTTATTTTTTTCGTCGAAGAAATAAAAACAAAACGACTTCGCCCCGTCGTCCCCCCTCCTCGAGTTTCCAAGCGATCTTTTGAAATTTAAAGCTCTCAAGGCTACAAAACTACGCGTTTCGAAGAGAAAGTTTTTTGATTGTTTAGGAAGAGGTGTAAAGTAGAATTCGCGGAATAAATCGGGGAGGTAGGGGGGTATGCACTATAGAGTTGTAGGTATGCGGGGGAGCGCCCGACCAGTCGGCGCCCCGCGCGGCGCCTTCCTCGCTCCGATTGATTTTTATTACAAGAATTTTCGCTGGTGGTTTTTTTTTGTTTTCCGCACACCGACACGGACGCACACTAAGGGAGTCGTATAATTCGTTTGTACGAACGAACTTACTAATGCTATTGATTTTTATAACGAAGCCGCGCGGCCGACGAAGGTTTGTCTTATGTTTGTAACGGTTACATGAGTATGTTTTTAGCTTTGATTTTAGAAGAGAAAAACACATGAATTTATGTTAATTTTTAATGTTACTACGCACAGTAGACAGTATGAGATACTTCAATTTACAACTACCCTCGTACTACTATGTAATTTGAAAAGAGCAAGGCAATGCAACCGTTGGTGGCGTTCGTGCGTAACAACAGATGATAAAATCAAAAATAATTTAATAATTACTACGCCAAAGGTGATCAATCGCCAGGTGGTAAAGCTGCGGGTAAGTGCTCAACAAGAAGATGAGTATGAAGATACTCAGATAATACAATACAGGTCATCATCATCATCATCAGCCTATGTTAGTCCACTGCTGGACGTAGAGCTCTCCTATTAACTACCTATGCATATAGATGCATTAGAATTTAGATAATACAAGTACCTACCTACTTTTAATTACTTAATCAGAGTGTCAGAGGTTCCCATATTTGATTCTAGCAGGTATTTAGATGTAAAATAAACAATTCTAAACCTGGCTGCCAGATATTCAAAGTCAATAAAATGACTTACCTTAATCTATAAAGTAAACCAGGATGATAGATGAATAATGATTTATGTATCTGTATATCATTATCGCCAGATGGACCCACGATCGTGTGCGTATGGACTGAGGGACCACTTATATTTTAATGGTGGTTGGTACATATGATGGTGTTTGGTGAAAATTTAGTAGTAGTAGCGAATTATTTTGTAGAGAAATCCTGGAATTTGTAAAGAATTCACTAAAAAGTTATACAGCCAAACGTGTGGTCCCTCAGTTCACACACTGAACCTTACACTTCTGGGCAAGTGTTTAATATGCTGGCTTATTTTAATGTTATAGATTTAGTAAAAACATATTTAAACGCATTCGTAATGATCGAAACGTAATTTGGCAATGATTATACACTAAAAAGTCTTCCTTTTTTGGGCCCTGAGGGACCACATATAATAACTAATAAATCGGTACATTCGTACAAAAAATAAATGCATTTTTCTTTGCAAACATTAGTAAACATCGCAAGGAAGATTGTAAAAGTTAAAGGAAAGCACAACTATTAATTAATTTCGCCAAATTTATATTTGTTTGTGGTCCCTCAGTTCACACACTATGAGTTAACAAAATAATCAAAATCTCCTAAAATATAAACATTATTATAAGGTTTGTCGTACTGAGGTTTAGTTAAAAAGCTTGACTACATAAATATATATTTTAACGTGGATTGATGGCGTACAATATAAAATAAATTGCTTTTTAACATTTCCTTAGCAAAGCGTTCATTAGGGTGACCACACAATGAAAAGCGTTTACTAACGTCAACTACTTACTAATATCAAATGGACCAAGGAAAAACTGCATACAGCCAACTACATTTTAGATTCTGTAAGCAAAATTACGAAATTAAAAACAAACTAAGTTTATGGTATCAGGTTTGGTGCGGTAAAACATGTAGCTCGAATATACTTGTCCTGCGTATTATGTTTTAAAAATAAAAAGGCGGCAAATTAACTTCAATTTATGTGTTTGGTTTGTTATTGCTGTATTTGCAAATTAGCATTGTGTTGCAATGGATTTGTTATTTATACTCCTATTTTCCGGGTTGTTGATCTGGTAAGTAGGTACCTCCATTAAGCAGCATTATATTCTAATAGTATGGTTGGTCAGGTTTACCATCATTTGCTAAACAACTTTTCTGAAATAACTATTTAACAAACAACGATTCACAAACCTGTCATTTCCAATTTCCAATGAGCATTTTATCATTTTATAAATAACTTCCTACATGAAAAATTGTCCTACATATATTACTAGCTTTTACGCGCGACTTCTTCTGAGTTAAATCTTTAGAAATAATATGTATATGCTTATGACCTTATTAAATTTCATCTAAATCCGTTTAGCGCCTTAGCGGTTTAAGCGTGAAGAGGTAACAGAGGGATCGCTCACTAATATTTCAAGTTAAGGTGCGCAAGTGGCTTAATACTTTTCATGTGTAATATTTTATTACGATTTTATTACACATGAAAAGTATTGCTTACACATTACAGGTAGTAGGGAGCAAGGGCGAAAGGCACCTAGTGCTTTTCATTTCGAATAAATATGTACATAAAAATAGGCGGGAGTAATACAGTACGTATTTTCATTACTCCCTAGAAGGCATTAATCCAGTCTAATCCGCGATTTAAGGAAAATTAAGCCACTTGCGCACCCTAACTTGAAATATTAGTGAGCGATCCCTCTGTTACC
Source organism: Thaumatotibia leucotreta (assembly GCA_025490895.1). Classification (NCBI taxonomy): domain Eukaryota; kingdom Metazoa; phylum Arthropoda; class Insecta; order Lepidoptera; family Tortricidae; genus Thaumatotibia; species Thaumatotibia leucotreta. The sequence goes on from JALPQI010008575.1 coordinate 10,995, forward strand.
TCTTACGACAAACCTTTTAATAATGTTTATATTTTAGGAGATTTTGATTATTTTGTTAACTCATAGTGTGTGAACTGAGGGACCACAAACAAATATAAATTTGGCGAAATTAATTAATAGTTGTGCTTTCCTTTAACTTTTACAATCTTCCTTGTGATTTTTACTAATGTTTGCAAAGAAAAATGCATTTATTTTTTGTACGAATGTACCGATTTATTAGTTATTATATGTGGTCCCTCAGGGACCAAAAAAGGAAGACTTTTTAGTGTATAATCATTGCCAAATTACGTTTCGGTCATTACGAATGCGTTTAAATATGTTTTTACTAAATCTATAACATTAAAATAAGCCAGCATATTAAACACTTGCCCAGAAGTGTAAGGTTCAGTGTGTGAACTGAGGGAACACACGTTTGGCTGTAAAACTTTTTAGTGAATTCTTTACAAATTCCAGGATTTCTCTACAAAATAATTCTCTACTACTACTAAATTTTCACCAAACACCATCATACCAACCACCATTAAAATATAAGTGGTCCCTCAGTCCACACGCACACCCACGATCTAAAGAAAGTGGCGGGAAGTGGTTGGATGCGGGGAGCTGAGGACCGAGTATGGTGGCGCGAATTGGAAGGTCTATGTTCAGCAGTGGACGATTATGGGCTGATGATGATCATTACCGGCGGTTCAAAATTACATTTGACATCCAAATTGTCCAGATAATCCTGAAGATCTTCAAGGCAAAAAGGCAGACGTCGTCAGCGTTCAGAATCTCGGTCACTGATCACTGAGATATATTATAAAATCTGTATCTTGTGCTTAACCGAGGGGCCGCACATAGTGTGCCACTAAGAGGGATAGACATAGTCACTTACTACTAAGAAGATACTTGTGTGTGTGGCACTAGGCTTAGCATCTAACACACACACACACACACAAAAAATAGTGGCACAGTGATAAGGACGGACGATTATCGTTCCTTTTCACTTCCACTAGTAAAAAGTTTCATAAGACCATCCCTTTCGTTCTTGCTATTATTATTACGTTGTCAAATCCATATCCATATTCTAAATCCATGTGCTTAACCTAAGACGCAAAATGTCAAAAATACTTTTGTCGGTGCGAAAGTTTTAAAGACAAACGGGTCTTAATCGCGTAAACTTCATCATCATCATCATCATCATCATCATCAGATCATGATGATGATGATGATGGGTCTTAATCGCGTAAACTTACGTTTAATTATATCCTGACGTTTCGGGCATGACGTTACACCCGTGGTTGCCTGCCTGCGGCAAAATATGAGTGTTAATCGTGAAAGTTTAAATCAATATGGTGCGGAAGTTTACTTTGATTTGGTTACTACAGTCTTTGAGTGCATCATACAATACTGCGGCAAAGTAGATAGCAAATAGGGGCAGTGCCATGACACATACCTGTTTAACGCCTAAATATTGTGAACGAAACGATACAATAATAAATGAATACCAGATTTGGAAACTATTAAAATGTATACCTATATTTTGTCAGCTTCCGTAGCCTAGTTGGTAGAGACTCTGCCTACAAAGCTGGAGGTTCCGGGTTCGATTCCTGGCGAGGGTATTATTTGTGTTTTTTGACAGCCTCTGTAGCCTAGTTGGTAGTGACCCTGCCTACGAAGCTGGAGGTTCCGGGTTCGAATCCCGGCGAGGGCATTCTTTGTGTATTTATTTATCACAAATGTTTGTTTCTTGGTCATGGCTGTGTATGTATCTAAGTATCTATACGTATCTATCTATTATGTATATCGTCGCCTGGTACCCACAACACAAGCCTTAATTGAGCTTACCGTGGGACTAGGTTGATTTGTGTAAGATGTCCTAAGATATTTATTTATTTGGTCGTGGCTGTCTATGTATTTAAGTTCCTAAATATATTCATAAATAATGCCCTCGTCACTCTCGTCAGGATTCGAACCGGAAACCTCCAGCTTCGTAGGCAGGGTAACTACCAGTAATACCAACTAATATTAGGCTATGGAGGCTGACAAAATTGAAAAAATTTGGTTGCGTTGATACGAAACAATATGCAACGATATGTACCTACAAAGAAGATTACCAAGTAGAGGATTATTCATGAAATAAAACTATGAAAACGGATAAACTCGCGTATATTAACTAATTTTAACTTCATTCCGACGTTTCGAACACTTTACAGGGTTCGTGGTCTGCGGATGACTGACAATGGAGGAAATTTGATAGATCTACCTCCATCAAAATAAGAAAGATAAGTACAAAACTACCCACCAAAGAAAAATTACTAAACCACAGACAATAAATTTTAAGGGTGGATGTACATACAAAATTTGCAAATTAAGCTAGTTATTCATTACAAATATTTTCAGAATGAAGACAAGAGACAAAATAAATAATCTACGCCGGTTCTATCCCTACGCCACTGCCTGAGAAGTATTTCCTTCCTTTGTATGATTGTATTGTTAGGAAGGTATCCCAAAATTGGGACCGGCAAGAAACTCAGCGGGACAACTCTTTTCAAAAAACATTTGTAGTACATCTTAAGATCATCATCATGCATTAAACCAAAACATACAATTTTGATTAATAAGGAAATTTAAAATAATTTTGAAAAAATGTTGCCAGTACTAAAAAGGGGGGGGGAAATGGTCACCACCGCCAAATACATCAGCCTCACGGTTTATGTCTAGACTGTTCCTTTATCAGATGAACAACTGGATCCCAAGCTGGTGGTAGAGACAAGCTTCTTTCCATTCTATTAAAGTTTGGATATTCCATTATCTCAATAGCCTCACGCAACATTCTAGGCATGTTTCTCTTCTCCTTAACGAGAACCAAAGGCTTGTCAAACTTAATAGAATGATTCGGTCCATCACTGACATGCTCCCAAACCGCAGACTGTTGTCGACGGTGCTTGACATCGGCTATGTGTTCCTTCACCCTAGTAGTGATATTCCTCTTTGTCTGCCCAACATATGAAAGCCCACATTCACAGTCCAGCTTATACACTCCTGCATTCAGTAAGGGCGTGCTATACTTAACAGGCCTCAGAAACTGCGACATCTTCTTCATTGGCTTAAAATAGGTTTTAATAGAAGCACGTTTCAAGATGTGGCTGATCCTGTCTGTAACCCCTCCAACAAAAGGCAGAACGGCTGGCCTGCGCTCAACAGTGGGAATCTTCATACGAGTCTTCTGATCGGCTCGAGGGATCTTCAGGTTGTTTGCCCGAAGTGCCTGCCTAGCATGCCGAAGCTCCGCAGCTAGATGCCGATCATCGCATATCTTTTGGGCTCTCTGAAACAAAGATTTGCCTACAGTAGCTAGTTGGCTGGGATGGTGGTGGGAATTGCCATTTAAATACCTATCAGTGTGAGTAGGTTTCCTATATACAGTGTGACCCAAAGTTTTATCCGGATTTCTTATAACCAAAACATCTAAGAAAGACAGAGAACAGTCATTTTCTAACTCCATAGTAAATTTAATTTTATCATGAATGGAATTTAAATGATCTAAGAAAGTTGAAACACTACTTTTTGGAAGGATAGTAAAGGTGTCATCTACATATCTTTTAAATATCTTCGGCTGCATGGGAGCCAATGAGAGTGCTCTCTCCTCGAAGTCCTCCATAAAGATGTCTGCGACCACAGGAGAAACTGGAGACCCCATCGCCACGCCATCCACTTGAAGGTAGAATTCACCGTTCCATAGTAAGTAGCCAGATGTAAGGCAATGTTCCAACAACTTAGCGTATTCCTCTGACATGTTCTGCTCCCTTAACCTTCTCTTGACAATTTCAATGCAGTCTAACCGTAATAGAACCGGCGTAGATTATTTATTTTGTCTCTTGTCTTCATTCTGAAAATATTTGTAATGAATAACTAGCTTAATTTGCAAATTTTGTATGTACATCCACCCTTAAAATTTATTGTCTGTGGTTTAGTAATTTTTCTTTGGTGGGTAGTTTTGTACTTATCTTTCTTATTTTGATGGAGGTAGATCTATCAAATTTCCTCCATTGTCAGTCATCCGCAGACCACGAACCCTGTAAAGTGTTCGAAACGTCGGAATGAAGTTAAAATTAGTTAATATACGCGAGTTTATCCGTTTTCATAGTTTTATTTCATGAGTAATCCTCGCGGTAACCGAAGAAAATATTAGAGGATTATTTATAATAATACTAAATAAATAATATATCTTGGAACCTAGTCCCACGGTAAACTCAATTAAGGCTTGTGATGTGGATACCAGGCGACGATATAAACAATAATAGATAGATATATATAGATACTTAAATACATAGACAGCCATGACCAAGTAACAAATATAATTTGTGATAAATAAATACACAAATAATGCCCTCGCCGGGATTCGAACCCGGAACCTCCAGCTTCGTTGGCAGGGTCACTACAAACTAGGCTACGGAGGCTGACAAGTCTTATCTCAGGGAAAACGCAACTTTCTAAATCTCAAAGGTACTGCTTAAAACATGTTGTATTGTATTACCACTATTACCATTGTATCCCTGCAATGGACTTTCGGCGGCCAGAAACGGTAGCGTAGCGCCAATTGCACATTTTGTTTTGTTTGCCGATAAAATAGGTACCTAGGCATAAACGATTTTTTCATCACACTTGCTGTCTAAGCGCGCCATTGCTTGCGCGCGTAGCGGGAGTAATAGAAAAGTAATATTCCCTAGGGAGTAATAGAAATGTCAGTACGTCATTTAATAATATTATGTCTTAAAACTTATGTTTAGGTCGGCAAGTGTGATGAAAAACATTGTATGCATCACGGTAGGTAAGCGGAATACTAACTCGAGTCATAAAACTTCTAACACTCTCGTTAGTAATTCCGTACTTACCTCCCTTGATGCACAATGTACTATTATCTACACAAATATCGTTAAGTGCTCTAAAATGCGTTCAGAAACAATAGACAATGACCAGCATTACCCACCATCAGAACTTGGCACATCAATAAAGTTAACATTATATTATACGATTTTTCCGGAGGTTATGAGTTTTAAATTTGGAACAGCTGTCAGATTCAAGTGGGGTGTCTATTCTGGTATCTGTAGATATTCAGCCAGTCATCGACACAAAAAGTTATTTCAGTATGTTTTTTTAGTTATAACTAAAAAACTTTTTCATATCGAGTGACACAAGAATAGGGACATCACTCGATTGTCTATGATTAAAAAAAATTACATACATTGAAATTTGAAATCGCTGTCATTCCGAGCTGTCTTTTGTTTGTTGGCTTACTACTACAAGTGAAAAATTGTGAATACTTTGTGATAATACTGATAATTACTTGATAATGAGTGGCAGTGACTCGGATAACTATATGAGTACTTTTCCGGACAATAGGTACCTATGATACCTATGATTTATACAGACAGCAGTAATAACATAACAGTGCGTGTCATTATCCTACAGTCCCTGAACCCTTCTTAAAGCACTTGTGTGTAGATAAAGTAGTGTATGCAACTATACAACACTCGTGTGATGCTATTATGAAACTCACCTTCGGTTCGTTTCATAAACCCACACTCGGGTTGTAAGGCCCCTCATTACGTACAGTTGCATAAACTACTATTGTTACATCTCTTTTAATATAAAAAAAATATCGGCCCAGAGCATGTCGGGCCATGCTCAGTGTAGGGTTCCGTCCGTGTAGTTAAAAAACGGCTGGGCCGTTTATGTTCGAGATAGTTTTATTTTAAAGTGCTTATTATATAAGCCCACTATTCATTTTTTTTTTTTTTACCCAGGGACCAACGGTTAGAGGGGGAAGGATTGTTTTCTCCCTCACTAGCTGGTAAAGCGCTCATTTATCCTTTACTACGACTACGAGCGGGTAAAAACGCATTTTATTCACTAGTGAGTTCCTAAAGTAATGACATTGGAGCGTAGCAGCATTCGTTTGACAGGTGATAAAATGTAAAATACTCATGGATGAGTCTTTCCAAATCATTTATAATTACATAAATTGTATCAGAATTTTGTGAAAAATACAACATTTTATTTAATTTCCTGATTTTGATTCATAAGCACTAATAAGTACTTAGGTATTCCATAACTATGTAACCGTTATTTATGTGAATGCTGATAATGTTGTCTGTAAGTTGACTAGACGCACCCCGCAATAAGTAGGTAGGTATACTAAATAATTCCCTTTTTTCAGTAAAAAAAATGTGAGGAGAACAGTTGTTACGCACGGGTGCAAAGGTATTTTACTTTTCTCGAGCGTTAAAACACTCGCTACGCTCAGGATTCTAATTTACAAGTTTACCGCAATAGAATAGAATCCTTTCGCTTGCCCCTGTTTCAATTTCATACTCGCGGGTGAAATACAACTTTGCACCCCTTTGAATACAAATATCTCTCTCTAACTAATACATTTTCTGGGGCGCTTATCTCTGAAAATAATGACTTTAGAAAAAACTTTTTTTTTAAACCATTATTATTTTTAAAATTCCTGCCTATTCAACGACACCCACACTATAGGAGTACAGCAAAAAAAACATCCTACGAAGAGGAGAGGTATCGGACAAAAATGTTCTTTCTATATTTTATGTTACCATTTCGTTGTAATTAATATGTATAATTCTTGTACCAAATTGCATAATTTCTAAGGCCGCGGTCGTACTGCACACGCCGCACGCAACCGACAACGTCCCGTCGGACGCAGCGTCTGAATGATGTATGGCGGGGGGACGCCGCACGCAGCGGGCGAAAACGACCACTCCCGAGCATTCCCGAACACACCATTCACCGGCTGCGTGCGATGGGACGTTGTCGGCAGGGTTACCAGTCACAATTTTCAAAGTATACGAAACAAGACACTGAAATTATACAAAATCCAATAAAATTATACAAAACAAAGCCTTGTCCTTGGAGTGACAGAGATAGTAGTACGAAATTTATAATATTCTCTTTATGTATCCAATTATACAAGCGGATTCAGTATACATAGAGCAGCCAAATTATACAAAAATTGCATCCAATTATACGATCTGGCAGCCCTGGTTGTCGGCTGCGTGTGGCGTGTGCAGTACGCCGCACGCAGCCGACAACGTCCCGTCGCACGCAGCGGGTGAATGGTGTTTTCGAGAATGCTCGGGAGTGGTCGTTTTCGCCCGCTGCGTGCGGCGTCCCCCCGCCATACATCATTTAGACGCTGCGTGCGACGGGACGTTGTCGGTCGCGTGCGGCGTGTGCAGTACGACCGTGGCCTAAGTACTAACGGACACTGAGCTATGCTGCGGACAGAAAGACAGAAGGACATGGCGAAACTGTAAGGGTTCCTTGTTTACTTTGGAACACTAAAACCGATTATCTGAACGTAACCACCTACATAAAACTGTGTATAGGTACGTGCTTGATGATGAAAGCTGCTTACAATGTGTACCGGAAAGGTCTCACTCCTTACTCCTTACAATGTGATAGAAATTAGATTCGAACTGAAAGAAACCATGAAATCTGATATATAATTAATTGTTTTGTTTACATTTTTTTTTATCAAAATAGAGATAGAGATAAAACCTACGTAAAACACAATAAAATAAATTAACCGAATTATTGGTCAATCATTTTATTGCATTCTGCTTCAGAAAAGATTAATAGAAAAAAAAATTGTGTGCTTGCTGCGATTTTTAGAAGTAATGAGAAATTGTAATGGTTCATGGTCGTGTCGATAGATGTCGCTGATTTCAATAAACTGAAAACAAGACGGCGTCTATTTATTTTTTCGACTGGCAATATCTTGGAACAAAGTGCTTAAAATTTAATTATGTTAATTTTATTTGTATTAATTATAATTTGTACATTATTTTATTTTTTTAAAGTAGTTAAAGATTATAAAAATGTACTTATATACCATGGATTGTTGTAAAAAATAGGTCAAGGACAAGAAATCAAAAGGCATTTAATTAATGGGTGTAGAGTCTTTTAGGTAAAAAAATACATTTTTCTAATGAAAATTCATTACATATTGAAACTTGTTCTAATATCTCATCGTAAAAAATCATATTGTATTCATGAATGTTTGTTTTCAAGCTTTCCCATTATTTAGTTGTGGCAACATTTTGAAGCTTATTTTGGGTCACTGCGTCGCTTCCAACTTGTACTTCATTTGGATTTTTGTAGAGGTGCCTTTCTCTAAACTTGCAACATAGCATAGTAGTTAGTACCTACTCTAAAGTAGGTGTTTTCATTCAAGAAAGCTGGCGGGTGTGCAAATGTGCTAAACTATAATCATAGCATTGTTAAATCACTTCTAAATTATATAAAACAGTGTTACAACTCTATACATCAGTTAATGAAATAGTCAAGGTAAGCGTTTAGATCTCCGATGTAGCGTTACGACCGCGATAAGCATTGCTCGCTACGAGTTTTCATCTTGAAAATTTCCACTCGTGAACTTTCGAAGTAAAGTTTCTCAGAAGTTTCTTTGTTGACTTCAAACTTTGTCGAAGTTCAGCGTGTCGCGGCCCCGTGTTGAACTTGGATCTTATATGTGTCACGAAAAGTTTGTCCAGAAAATAGTAAAACTTAGAATTTTCGTCGCCATTTTATTTTTTGTCGCGCTGGAAAAGCGGCCATTTTCTTTGTGTCGAGAGTGCCGCGTCGCTTAGTACCGAACGACTCTTATGTGGTCCCTAAAGTTAAAGTTGGGGTGTGATATCAATTTATGAGGTGAATCGTTCAGACGATTAGCGTTTGCGCGTGATAATCGCGACTGATAATTCGTTGTTTGTTGTGGTCGGGAGAAGTTCCCAAGTGGCCTAATTATTGCGTGGTGTTTAACTTGTGTTGATGAAGGAATGTTTTGATGTAGAACTGTGGGCGCGGCGAGTGGCTCGACGACTGCAGCATGGACGACGACCAGCAATTTTGTCTACGCTGGAACAACCACCAGTCCACGCTGGTGTCGGTTTTCGACACGCTCCTAGAGAAAGGCATTCACGTGGACTGTACCCTTGCGGCCGAGGGCCAGACGCTCAAGGCGCACAAAGTCGTCCTGTCGGCATGCAGTCCCTATTTCGAGGTTGGTATAATTTGCTAACGCACTCACGTAATGTAGGTCAATTGCTATCGTGTTTAACTTACAAGGCAACACAGTTTTGCTCTAATAAACAATCCAGTTGTTTCATTCTAGCTTTCATGCCTTAGCAATTGGCTTAGATTGATGCATAGATGAGTTGGCAACAGAAAGTTGTTGTGAACTACTTTTCCAAAGTACCTATTTGTTGGCCAGTATTACCCAATGATGCTCGTTAACTGTGATTTGCTAAATGACATCAATGACGTATGTTACGTTATTAACAAAAACAAATGACTTTCAAATAACTTTACCAAAGGAATTTCGTTTACATTATTTAAATTTGGAATGCAATGCTTCTATTCAACTTTAAACATAGTCTTTGAAATATCAAGACAATGCACATACAATAGCATTAAAATGAATGTTTACCTACAGAACAAACAACACAATGTTTTTGTTACAGAATGTGCTATCACAGCAATATGACAAGCATCCTATAATCATCTTGAAAGATGTCAAATATGCAGAGTTAAGAGCCATGATGGATTACATGTACCGTGGGGAGGTGAACATCTCACAGGATCAGCTAGCAGCTTTACTCAAGGCTGCGGAGTCCCTGCAGATCAAGGGTCTCTCCGACAACAAACCGTCCAGGCCGCCGTCGCGCCCCGCTCAGGCTGCCCCAGCACACCCGCCTCGTGCTCCGTCTCCACCACCACAGGTTAGTTAAAACATAAGCAAGATCCTATAGAACATTCAATGCTTACAAGCTAGGTATGTTGATGAAATTAACCCATTGTAATAACTGCCTTTTGAAGGATTTTTTTACAAATAAAGTTCAAGTTTCAGAAGTAGTTACAGTAAGTAGGTGTACTTATTTAAAACCTTTCTGAAACTTCCTAAAATCTTCTTTTCCGAGTCTTAAAACCTGACAGCCTATAGGAATGCACTTATTTTTTGAGTGCCTTGTATATGTATTGTTTCGGGTTGGATGTATTCTCTATCTACTATTTGAAAATGTTCTTTTGGTTAGTCAATTTTATACCCATTATGGTCTTAACAGTCTAGTTAGGTACTAGATTTGCTTAGTAAATTTACCCATAGTATGTAATATTGTAAACATAACAAAAGTAATCAAAGTAAATCCAAAGTTTATTTATACATAAATATGATCATTTTATTCTCATGTTTTGACCAGGTATACCATAACTTGGGAACATTTACTTATACAGTTGAACTGAACCTCCTGCATACTGTGTCTGTATGTATATTAAGTATATCTGTATAAGTATATTTGTAAAATTAGTAAAAATTTGAATGTTTTTTTGCATGACAAAAGTAACTGGTATCCCGCAATACAGGCCTAGCCTAGTGCAGGGACCCCTGCTTCCCACTGTATACATATAAATATGATATGCGCAATCAAAACAATAAAATGTAAACATGTAACATTAAAACTTTGTATCTTCTTTGTGCAGCAAAGACATTATTAGTAAAAAAAAGTATTGTTGCCTAATGGCGATTGTAAACAATTTGGTAACTTTGGGCTTTATGTTCTGGTATATAATCCTTGTCCTTGAATATTTTTTTCTTAAAATGGTTATTTCTCAAATTACACAATAATGAAATCTTGATTGACCATACTTATTTATGATTAACCATACTTATTTATTCCTCATAAATGCTGATTAACTCCATATTGCAGCTCCATGTGATAAATTTGATCTGTTGGTAATCACTACATAGTATAAAATAAAATCACTTTTTCTGTCCCTGTCCCTTTGTACGCTTAAATCTGCAGATTTTGATGAGATTTTTTTTAATAGGTAGAGTAATTCAAGAGGAAGGTTTTTATGTAGGTATAGGACCCGTGCGAAGCTGGGGCGGGTCGCTAGTAAACAAATAAATACATCCTGTTCACATCCATCCTGTACTATAATACTAAGAATTCATGTACATAAATATGAGTATAAATTAGGGAAAAATATTTTCCTCTAAATATAATCTAAATACGAATGGTGATGAATAAGTAAATTATAGTAAGCAATTAACATTCAAACTTAATCCTAATACAATATGTAATAATTACTGTCATTATGTAACCACCTGACACCTGAGAGTCGCTTATCATTTATCAATGTTTTCTGTTTATCTAAATCTCATTTGTATATGGTTCTCTCTTAGTACAGCATTTATTTGAATAAAATATGAATCATTGTACTGTAAAAGACAGACTGTCATGATGCTAAATCATTGCATGCTCATCGCCTGATAACTTATCTGAAAGGCCAAAAATGTATGGGTTGAGAATGTAATGTATGGAATGAATTTGTCAGTCAAGTTAAAGGCAATATACAGAATGTTCCTGTTGAATTGCGTTAAATTAGACACATTACTTGTGGGACATTAATAAAAGCTGCCTGGTATATTTTGTTAAATAAAAAAAAATACGTTTTCATACATGTTAAATGAAATAGTAAGTGTGAGAGAACCTTAATAATAACTTAAAAGTTAATCTCAGGTGAATGATTGCACATTTCAAAATACTTGTTCAGTCATCATTAAACTAATTTTTTTAATAACTCAATAACAGTAAGAGTTAAGACACTAGTTTCTTAGATAAATTAATTATATTTGACCTAAATAAGCTTCCCTTAAATTAAAAGCAAATAAAGAAAAACACCCTGTATTTTCAGAAGTTTTATAACCACTCACATGCTTTGATTTTTGCGATAGACATTTCTATGTAAAATAAGAGCAATGAGATGTAACAAAAGCTACCATGTCAGTGGATAAGAAGAGCATGTATGGGAAGTTAAATTATTCCTGTATTGTCAGAGTTTGATTGTGACAATGTACAGTTTATTCAGGACAACATCATTTGAAAATAAATTATTTTTACTTGCATTGTTTTTGAAATTGAATAATCTTTTCAGCTGTTGCAACTTCGATTCAATAACTTTAGGTATTTACTAGATAATATTAGCTTCAATAATATTCGAAGATACCTACATAGTATTCATTTATCCAATGTCCTTCAAAAATTTATATTTTACGTTGAATAAATATTGCAAATTAATTTATGTGCAATGTTGTCCAAAAATCAGGCATTGGGAATAAATATTGCTAGCAATCTTAAGCGTGACAACTGTAGGTTAATTTTAAAGAACATTTTTTTCTGAACGTATTGCAAAAACACAAATCAAATTATTTACTAACTAAATATTTTGATTTGTACTTTTTACTTTTCTCCAGTAGTCACACTACTTAATATTATATAAATTATAAATATTAGATGTCATATACCAAAGAAAAACAACCAAGATCACCTAATGTCCGAGGTGGGCATTAGGTGATCTTGGTCGTTTTTCTTTGGTATATGCCATCTAATATTTATAATTTTTTTTTCTATCATATTAAAGTGCTAATCTCCTTGTCCTAGGTCCGAGACGGTAGCATAGACAGTCGCGAAGGGTCCATAAGTCCGACCCGCCGCCGGAAGAAAGCGCGCCGCATGTCCGTCGAAGTGCCCCCGCCGGCCCCGCAGCCAGCCGAGATACATGGCAATGGGGACGAGCCAGCTTGCAAGGAGGAGAATGCCAGAGACGGTGTTGAGGATCTCACGCTGGATGAGGAGGCAGAGGAGCCACCGGCCGTGGCACATAACGACGTCGTACGCAGTTAGTATCTTATTGCTTATTTTAACCCTTTCGAGTTAGCAACAACTTTAGACGTTCATTTGGTACATCTAACAACTTATTGAAGTTACTATACACTTTAATTAATGCATGTTAGCTGTAAGATGTTATAAAACTATTATTTGAAAAAAGAAAGTCCCGCTGAGTTTCTTGCCGGATTCTTCTCAGGCAGTGGTGTAGGGTTAGAACCGGAAGTAGTTTTTTTTCTCTCTCATTCGCTATTTAGTTTAACGATTCAAAAGCACTCGTTGCTGAGCCTAATTGAATAAAGAATATTTTGACTTAGACTTAGACTACTTACCGGCCGTGGCACATAACGACGTCGTACGCAGTTAGTATCTTATTGCTTATTTTAACCCTTTCGGGTTGGCAAACTATAGACGTCCATTTGGAACACCTAACAACTTAATTGAAGTTACTTGCCTGAAATCGAAAATTGGATAAGTGTCAGACAAGCCACCGGCCGTGGAACATGTCGTAAGCAGTTAGTATCTTGCTTATTTCAAACCTTTCAAGTTAGCAACAACTTTAGACGTCCATTTGGTAAAACACCTAGCAACTTATCGAAGTACCTTGCCTGAAATCGAAAATTAGATAAGTGTCAGAGGAGCCATCGGCCGTGGCACATAACGACGTCGTACGCAGTTAGTATCTTATTGCTTTTTTCAAACCTTTCGAGTTAACAACTATACACATCAATTTGGTACCTTACAACTTAATTGAAGTTACTTGCCTGAAAGCGAAAATTAGATAAGTGTCAGAGGAGCCACCGGCCGTGGAACATGTCGTAAGCAGTTAGTATTAGTATCTTGCTTATTTCAAACCTTTCAAGTTAGCAACAACTTTAGACGTCCATTTGGTACATCTAACAACTTATTGAAGTTACTTGCCTGAAATCGAAAATTAGATAAGTGTCAGAGGAGCCATCGGCTGTGGCACATAACGACGTCGTATGCAGTTAGTATCTTATTGCTTATTTTAACCCTTTCGAGTTAGGGCTCATGCATAAATCATGTGATGTTTTTTTGGCTACTTTTTGACCCCCCCTCCCCCCTGGTGATGTTTGGTGAGTTTCTTGGCTAGCCCCCCCCCCCCCCCCCCCCTAGCAGTCTCACGTGTATTTTTTTCATTCAACTTTTCACATTCGCTAGCCGAAATTGACAATATTTCTTAGTTTGTTCATCGTAAAAAAATACACGTGAGGTCTCCTTTTACCCCCCCCCCCCCTCCCCTACCGTGATCTTTCGTGATGTTTTCTTGGACCCCCTCCCCCCCTATAGGACCTCGCGTGATTTATGCACAAGCCCTTAGCAACAACTTTAGACGTCCATTTGGTACATCAACTTATTGAAGTCAAAAAGCCTGAAAGCGAAAATTAGATAAGTGTCAGAGGAACCATCGGCCGTGGCATATAACGACGTCGTACGCAGTTAGTATCTTATTGCTTTTTTCAAACCTTTTGAGTTAACAACTATACACATCATTTTGGTACACCTTACAACTTAATTGAAGTTACTTGCCTGAAAGCGAAAATTAGATAAGTGTCAGACAAGCTACCGGCCGTGGCACATAACGACGTCGTACGCAGGTAGTATCTTGTTTATTTTAAATGTTTCGAGTTAGCAACAACTTTGGACTTCCATTTGGTACACCTTACAACTTAATTGAAGTTACTTGCCTGAAAGCGAAAATTAGATAAGTATCAAACTGGCCACTGGTCCTGGTACATAACGACGTCGTACGCAGTTAGTATCTTATTGCTTATTTTAACCCTTTCGAGTTTGCAAACTGTAGACGTCTATTTGGTACACCTAACAACTTAATTGAAGTTTCTTGCCTGAAAGCGAAAATTAGATAAGTGTCTTATCCCGCTTGGACTAAGGTTAGGCCGTTAGCGTTACGGCATGAACTAGTTAACCTTTGTGCGAGGTGCTTAAAGTTTTAGATAAATAAATAAAAACACTCGCTGAAGTTACAATGTAAATTAAATAAGGGACAACATTAAAGGCTCGACGACGCACCCGTATAGTTGTAGTCGTGTCTAGGTTACGATGGCCGGTTACCCTTAAGTGGACCATATGCTTTTTTTCCATAAAATATAGAAAAAAATACCTGTAGAAAAAATGTATACAAACACACACCTAAAATGTAATCATAGAAAACTGCTAGTATTATACAGATTGATACTTACCCCCATCATATTAACAATCTTCTGATAAGACCGACGTTTATGAACAAAGGGGTTATTCGGTAAAGGGGCTACACGCACTTAAAAGTACCAGGGCATTAACTTACCTTGTATCATTCCCATATTCAGGTTTAACTCTACTTTTTAGCTATGATTCAAAAAGTATTAAAATAACTAGACTACTTCAAAAAAGTATTAAAATAAATAAATATTTTGGGACATCTTACACAAATCCACCCAGTCCCACGGTAAACTCAATTAAGGCTTGTGATGTGGGTACCAGGCGACGATATATAATAGTAGACAGATACATATAGATACTTAAATACATAACTACACAGCCATGACCAAGGAACAAATATTTGTGATAAATAAATACACAAATAATGCCCTCGCCGGGATTCAAACACGGAACCTCCAGCTTCGTAGACAGGGTCACTACCAACTAGGCTACGGAGGCTGACGACACATTATTTATTTTTTCCTCACCAGTCTGTTTAAACATTATGTCCATGGGTGGTACAAGAAAAATGAAACTTTATGAAGTAAACCCCGCGCCCTTGTTCAAAATTTCTTATGTACCACCGTTAATACATAATGTAATTATCTTGTCATCATCATCATTCATTGTTGTAATTTTGTCTAGTCAGCTACACGGTAAAACTAGCGCTGTGTAAATATTAGATGAGTTGAGGAATGTCTTTCCAACAGGTCTTATTTCCACTCTGTCGATGACGGTTATTTTTATATTTTCATAAGAGAATAATCTTTATTGACAAAGTGAAAAAAAACCCTTTGACAATAATATTCCTAAATTAATTGTATTAAATTTATTGTTTACAATAAATAAACCCAAATTGTATAGAAAATTACTCGTTCGCGTGTTTATTTTGACAGTTAGAAATTCGCGTGTTTATTTTGACAGTTCGTTGGACCTTACGCCCCAGTGCTGCCATCTCACCACCCCATAGTGGCAGAAAAAGTATCAAAAACCCTCATTAATAACACGATCACTTCACCCATTATAGACCCCCTCTTTAATAGGTGATCTTATAAACATTCCCAAAAATACACTTCGTCTTAAAATGCCATCTAAGTGATTGTACCAGACACAGTTTATCGGCCCATTTTTAATCCAATATCTCGCATCTTCACATTGTAGTGCCGTACAAAGATTGTACAATACAAAGAATGTGGATAAGAACATACTTCAATCAGCATATTTATTTACATTTTTCAAGGCTTTTGATGGTAATTGTCAAGTAGCCAACTAAATTGGCTTTTCTATCTAATCATACATATCATTACCAAACATTCTGTTGTCCACATTTTATAATTCTAAAGGTGCATTCAGACCAAACGAGCATTCACTGTTCTATCCCCCACTCTACGAAATCAACGAATCACGTTTTGCGTAACGATCGAATTACGTTGAGTAGGGGGTTAGAATAGCGAATGGTCGTTTGGTCTGAATGCACCTTAATGCACTCGACTCTTAATTCTAAGGTATTATCCCTTTGACGTATTGAAGACATTTGAACTATTTGAAGATCCGCCTTGAGGTCTTCCGATTTCTTCAATTTTGGTTGAGCTTTACTCCTGTGTAAAATAAGAGTGACAGCAGTTAACCAGTTACCAAAAACAATTGAGCAGTTACAGTAATCATGAAGCAAGTTAAATAGCTATATTTTTAAAACTTAACTATATTTTTAAGAGTTGTCATTACAGGAGGGCGAAATTCTATTGAGGGTATTTGGCATTAATTGATTGATAATGTCTGGATTATTACTCATATATATTAATATACCATAAGGTATCTATGATATCTTATTATAGCTCGGCACCACACACAACAAAGATACCTAAAATAAATCTGTTTCTCTCTAACACCTACATGGTGAGAGTGATGGAGATATATCTTAAGATACCTTAATAAATATCCCTGTCTTCTTTTAAGCGCATAATTTATTATCAGTGCCCATACAATTTTACATGTTAAACTATCTCAAGCAAGGGCAAGTAGACAATGTTAAAAGATCATAACTTAGGACATAAATATTCTATTATCATTCAAATCCGTCACAGCTGCGCATTGTAACGTTTTAGGTTACACATGTGTGGTATGAGTTGTATGATCAAGGATTATCATCAATGCAATACAAAAAAAAACTATTTGGTTTTTAAAGTTAGAACTGCATAAAATAAAATATTGATAGGAGGGTCAACCACGATATCGATGTGTTTCCTCTCTCTCGCACTTGTAAATTCTTACGTAAATGTGTACAAACGAGCAAATGCTCATTTTATCCCGACTACGAAATTCGTGGATTGGATTCGTGGGGGATAGACAGCATTCGCTCGTTTGATGTTAATCCACCTTCAGGCAACACGTCGACGTCGATCGTGGTTCGCCGTAGGTGATGTTTTTATTAACCGACTTCAAAAAAGGAGGAGGTTTACAATTCGACGAAATCTTTACAATAATCAGTTATTTATAGGTATCATGTTGCCTCTAAACAAGTTGCGTTTCAAACCCACAGAATATATCATGTAGTTAGTCATGGTGACAGGTTCTTAAATATTAGGACCATTCAAATCACAACAAAAAACTTGTGTCTTCAAAGTGAGAATTAAGCCACGTCAATTATATTCGCGTATATAATATTTCAGTTACGAATTTCGAAGTCCAGTTGTTAGGCATACAGATGCATATATTGCGTATAGATTATTATATTTATTATTTACAAACAATAAGGTACAATTTAGATAATCTGATTGGATGATGGCTCTGGTTTCATCAAACCAGATTGCCATTAGCGAAACTTAATTATTTCTCTAGATAATGGTATTAATCCCATTAAAACGTTTTTTGGACTACTCCCATTACTGGATAATTACTGCGTGTGATTAATTGATTTAAAAAGTAATAGTCACGTGATCCACGTCCATAAAATGTCTTATTATTTTCATATTTCATAAATAAGAGAAATAATTATTATTGTTCTAGGCTGTTAGATTATTTTTTATTAACTTGCAAGAAAATGTTTATCTAACTCTGGCCACAACTTATATTGTTTACTTTATGGAAGCCCAATAAATGATAATGGAATGCCATGTTGTTCTTAAACATGTCATTCGATCGATCAAAAACTAGCAGGAAGTGGTTCAGTCAACAAAAAAATGGTTTAACACTTATCAAATCTATTCAGTCAAGTCAATAAAGTCAAAAATTTTGTTGACTGTACTGTGAACTAAATTTTATTAAAAAAAACTCTATTCAATAATATTTTATGTATAACAAAATATATGAAGTTTTTTTTAATGCTACCTAATTTGCCCTGATTAGATTTTTTTTATTCAATCCAATTATTATAAAAATCCCGGACGAAAGATGGATTTAATTGTCTATTTATTACATCTGTGTTATTTTTGTTTCTAGATTTTCAATGGCATATGGAACGATCTCAGGATGAAATCATGAATTCTAGTGACAGTGTTCGAGACTCGCAAGGTAAGCCCGCACATGACTCTGGCAACATTGCCAGTTCATGCTGGCAACGTTGCACCTCAACACCTTGCGTAGCGTTTTATTTTTAATATATATCATACTCGATACTGCTGACGCAGGGTGTTACTTGGGACTTGAGTTTGGTAATCTGGGACAATGCACTTTGTACATGAAATGTATCATAAGTGTATATTTATTAAGTTTTCTGTATGAATAGCTAAAGTCCATTGTCCCAGACGTCTAAGGAACGGATGAAATGCGCAATGTCTTCCCATAATTTGATGAGATAAACAGTCATTGCTTAAATAATCTATTTATCTTGTTATATATAAAATATTATATTTTACGACGGCGGAAAGAGTGCTAGTGTTTTCACATGTGAAAATTCAACCATATATTAATTAGTAGCTAATATTAGTATATAAATTACTAATCTTATCACAATTTATATTTCTGTATCCATATGAATTTGAAAATATTCCAGTGCAACAGGTAAAGGTAATTGGTAAAAGGTTTTATTTACTGTAGCCTTTTTTAAAAGGTGAGGTAAAAGATAAGGTAAGTTGATCTTGTTTTACATTTGTTTCCACTTGAATGTGTATGATGTTATGTACTCGCTTTGTCGTGGGGTCGCCAGTATATCACTGCATGCTTACTACTATTCATAGATAAGGTATTATACTTTGCATATGTAACACCTAACTTTCAATAGTGCTAACCTTCTTTGTTCTAATGTGGAGTGATCTCATTGGTAAGTATTTTTTTTTTCATATTTATTATACACGTATTTATTTGTAATATGAATTAGATTCATGATAAATGTGCACAAACACCTCACTTCACCCTCGGATTATATTTGGCTATTTAAAGCTAGCGGGTTTCGTGCGACTATCGCTCGGCGGTAGACGTTTTGTTTTGGCACAGATTAGTGACACAACTTATTACTATTAGAAGATATGGATGTGACTCGGAAGCGCCTGAAGGAACAAGGTAAACCTTAATTTCGTTTAATTTGTAGTTTGATGGTAATGTGGCTTATTTATCTTATTTATTATTTCTTTATTTTTTGCATTCACATGTGATTTCACTGCAGATGTCTTTTTTAGCGATTCATGTTTTAAATCATCAATCAATTTTATGAACTGAAACTTGAGGCGTTATCATTTATTGTGCATGTTCTTTAGACGAAAACATCATTGTCCGCAATTAGGCTAAATTTCCTGAGATTATTGAAAGCATGTCGCGACGTAAAGAACCCAATGATATTGGATGCGCATTTCATTTAGCCATATACCTACGATTCAATATACAATGCTACAAACATGTTGATACGACAGAGGTACTAGTTAGGATCAAGTTTGTTACCAGAAATCCAACCTACCCGCCACATGCCAAGCTGTTAACCATCGCACAGTTATTAACACGTATTATTCTCAATCCTACTTACCCATCCCTCTCTTGTTCTTTCACACGAATAAATACTTAACAGACACACGAATCCTAAACTAACTTCTTTCAACACATCAATTTATATTTATAATTTCTACGCACATCGTAACTTTGTGTAGATCTTTTTATACTTATTTATTGCTTTTCATTCTTTGACCTTCCAGAACAACCCATAGATCTCATTAATGACCTGCATTACGCAAAAACTCCTTTCCCATTAACTCGTGGGTATCTTAAGAGCTCAGAACTTGTCAAAGAAATAGCATTAGAAATTAAACAGGAACAAGCAGCTATAGAGAACATGACGATTGTTAAGAAAGTGTACAAAAAGAGAGGAAGGAAACCTTTAAAGAGGGAACCTGAAGCGATGCCTCCTAAAAAAAGGGGAAGAAAACCGATACATACTGACAAAGACGCGCATTACTCTTGCTCTACTTGTAAAAAACTGTATAAGTATAGAAGAAATAAATTGAGGCACGAAAAGTATGAATGTGTCACCGGTCCTCAATTTGGCTGTGACAAATGTGGTAAAAAGTACTCCCAAAAGAAAACTTTGACTGGTCACATTATTCATAAACATCCTAATTGGCTTCAAGAGTACCAAGAACTTTTTAAAAAAGTTAAGAAAGAAGAAAAACAGTAGCATTTTGTGAATTTTACCTTTTTGACACTTATAATTTTGTAAGATTTAACAGGCTGTTGATTTATTTTCAAATATTAGATTATGCAAATATTTTTCTACTTATTAACTTGTTACTTATCTACTTTTGTAGTAGTGTTTAGAGATATATTATGTTTCTATTTAGTATAGAACTTGATCTCAAGTATACTGTCATGTTCCTTTCTAGGTATTTACAATTGTTGATTAGTTCTATAGATTAGGTATAGAATTGTTAAGAAACTACACTTCACATTCCCATCTGATTTAAAAATGTAGCAGTGTATTGTTGGATATTGTTGAAATATTTAGAAGTTTTTTTTTTGTTACTTGAAACGTCTTTTTATTACTTTTAGTTCCTATTGTTTTGCAATATATGGTTTTCTTTACGTCACTTTGTTTTAATTTACGCTTTTTGATGGACGGATTTAATTTGAATTCAAACGACAGACTGTATTTGATTTTTCTCTTGCAGGACTGATATTGCCGAATAGAGTGGTGACTCGTAGTAAAAAAGTGGTGGAGGAGCCTCCGACCGCGACCACATTCGCAGTATTGAAGAACGTGACTTCACCCAACTCGCTCATCATGCCCGAAGAGGCTAAAGAAAACAAGCGACAGCCGGCCAAACAGACTCCCAAATCGACCACCCCTAAAGCTTTAATTCCCAAACCGGACACCGAGCCAAAACCTGAATCGAAAGCTCCGAAAAAACACGAGTCCCGATACAACATCTTCCCCCGTACCGACCGGCCGGCTAACCTGCCCTGCGCGCAGTACAAGACGGAAGGGAACAAATACAAATGCCCGAACTGTCAACGTTGCTACAGCGCGCGCAAGAACCTGGTGCGCCACATCACGCTGGAGTGCTGCCGCGAGCCGCAGTACAAGTGCCCGCACTGCTCGTACAGCAAGCACCGCCGCAACGAGCTGAAGAAGCACCTGGAGAGGAAGCACCCGGAGCATTGTCCGCCGCGCTCGCCGTCTCCGCCGCGCGCCGCCGCCCCCGTGTCGACCCCTATTCGCGTCGAGTGATAAAACATATTCAGTGCTTTATACTAGTGCCTTAACTCTTCGATCTTCCTTAGATGATATTAAAACATTAATTTTTATATGAGCCTCGTATACATGTATTATTGATAATGATATTCGATATTTTTTAAATCTATTAAACGACTTACGGTAGCCGGGCCTTTCATTTCGCCGCCCGATCCTCTTATGGGAAGATAATCTCGAGATTGTGCATGTCTGCATGATTAGAAGCTTCGCCTTATTTCTAACAGAGATTATTTTATTTTTTTAATTTATTATTATAACGCATTTCTTTGGTTCCTTAATTTATTTTAGCCTCTGGTAGTATTAACAGTACGTAGTTGCGCTTTTGTTTTTATTTTTGCAACATGTTAAACGTATTGGATTTCAGAGCCGCACAAGGAGGGGCTGCCGTCCGCCTTGCTGTCGCTGCTGTCGGCGCAGGCGCAGCCCGGCCTGGCGGCGCTCGTGCCCGCCTGCATCCAGGTCACCAACATCCTCAAGCCGCCCCTCATGCCCAAGCATCCCCTAGACTCGCTCGCCGCCATTCCCGACGACCTGAAAGCCCATCTGCTGCAACAGGCCTTCTTGCAGAACAACAATGCACCGAAGCGGGAGGAGCTCGATTCTGAGGAATATGACGATACGGATGACATCGTCCTACCCGAGGACACGGATGCCTATTACGACCACTCTATGCAGGGCGATGAGCAAGGCGAGAACAAGGGGGAGGTGAAATACTCGCGACGCGACGGAAACAGTTCGGACGACGCGAGCCGCCAATTCGAGTGTCGGCATTGCGGTAAAAAGTACCGCTGGAAATCGACATTGCGTCGCCATGAGAATGTGGAATGCGGTGGAAAGGCCCCGGCTCATCAGTGTCCATATTGCTCCTACAAGGCCAAACAGAGGGGCAATCTTGGCGTTCATATTCGCAAGCACCACAACAACGAGTGGTACATCTACGCCAGCAACAAAGTCAGGCGTAACAAAAAAACTTCTATCTAGTTTAGACTTCATTCGACCAAAGTAGATACCTAACCAAATCGGTACTGCAATAATATTATTATTTATATTTTAACTTTTTTGTTAAAAGAGTTTATACACTGAGAATAGTTGTAATGTGCACATTCCCTAACGGCATTAGCGTTAATTTTGTTGTTTTTGTTAGAGTTTATGATCGTAGTTAAGACTGACCCAAGTATTTTATCGGGAGTCGACCCCAGGTCGGATATATATTAGAGTTAATGTCCGTTATTTCCAAAGCGATATATTTAATAAAAAGATAGAATCGAGTAGCGAATATTTTGATATTAATCGGACTTGACGTGAAGCAATAAATTTTCATACCATGTTTAGCTCGAATTTGTCTAGATTTATAATCAACCATTCCTTATAAGGAATATGTAATTCCAAATTTGTTAATCGTAGTGCAATGATATTAGAATTATTAGTTATTTAGGTAAAATATGTATAATTGTTTTGTAGGTTATATTTTCTTTCATATCTTTCTGTCACGGGTAGAAACTTATTTTATTTTTGATGGTCGAGTCTTACTCCATTAACGCAATTGTTGTTAATAATGTTTAATTTATTCTTCTGTTTTTGTTTTCCTCACTTAGAGTTAACATTCAAGGGACCATTATTTATTACCTTGTCTTCCTATTTCTACACCTTTGTAGCAAACCCAAAGTTATATTAATTTAAATCATTATTTATTAGTGTAAGGATAATATTAATGAAGCTGCTTTTGCAGTCCTTTATAGGAAAACAATAGATCTCTCAAGTGACCGTGTGATTATTGAGTGTTGAGGCTATTCCACCGAGCAAATAAATCAGTGAACTGAGAATCTATTGCTTTTGACACGATTAGGTAATAAAAGCTCATCCATAATGTGCCTACAATGTTACCTGTAGTTATAATATTAGAATACTTAATGGTGTTTTTGATATTGTTGTTATTCGGTAAACTGGGATAGAAAATGTGTTCAAAATTATGTAAATTGTTATCTTGATATTAACTGATATTTATTTGCAATAACCTATTCGAGTTTTGTTTAACATATTGACTGTTGATATTTTTTGTTAAACTAGGATAACAAAGCTATTTGACCAAAGTCAGTATTAGATTTAACGTGATGGTAAGAAATAAGAAGTTATTGTTGTAGAAACATTCAAGTCATGAAAACAATATGGATATACATATGCAATATTCCCATCATATATTTATTACGCTCTTGGACACTGAATGTATGTAGCAAGAATTATATTCAAAACGAATGTTACGTCGTTTAAATTGTTTGTTAATTTTATTGGAGAACTAGTTTAATTAGTGTGATTTTTATATGAATATTTTGGGGTTTATCTGGTAGAAACGTTTAATCAAATATAGCTATAATATATATAAACTTTTTGTTTTCTTTTTTTAAGTAACGTTAATTACCCACCTATGAAAGATGTAATGATTGTTCAGCAAATGGATCCATTAAAAAATGTTCAGGTAATTAATTTCTACTGGTAAGTTTTGTATTTCATTATTTACACCTGATTAACAATGCATGTACTGCATGATAAATGTTGAACCCATCGCAGCTTATTTTTCGACTTTGCATGTTCCAGTTTTCCTTATTTTTCGTTCATACTAATATAATTAATAATTTCAGGTAGACAAGAAAACCCATGGGTCGGGAGACTACTTTTAAGTAACAAACTTGTTAGAGTTAGCAGTGACTAGAACCGTATCGGTCCAGTAACACCATTCCTTAGCATCGCGTGCCGATGATGCCGGTTTAGATAAGCATTAAAATAGACGGAACAGAACGACGGTACATCTTCACAAAAACAATTTTATTCATATAAAATAAACGTTATGATTTTCTTTTTTGTTTCTTTTTTTTACTTTTCCTTTGCAAAGCTTTCATCACAGCACTCGGTGGATACTCACAGTAGATATCTTCAATAGTATATGTATCAGTTTCGTATTTATATATTTTATTATGTATATAACATGTATACGTTGCTTGTAACTGTTTAACCACACGGGAATGTTGAATGTTGCGTGTATGTGTGTCCGCGTGTGATCGTTTTATGACATCTGTGGCGATTTCAGGAGCAGTGCCGGAGGACGTGTCTTTCACTAGGATCGGGGGGCTGTCGTGGGACCAGTGGTCGGCGCGGCTGGCGCTGCCGCTCGTGGCGTCCATGCGCGTCAGCGGCCCGCAGCTGCCGCCCGCGCCCGGCGAGCCCAGCTTCACGTGCCCCGACTGCGGCCGCGTCTACAAGCTCAAGTCCTCGCTCCGCAACCATCAGAAGTGGGAGTGCGGGAAGGAACCGCAGTTCCAGTGCCCCTACTGCGTCTACCGCGCCAAGCAGAAGATGCACATCGCGCGCCACATGGAGCGCATGCATCGGGAGGTCCACATGAAACCCGAACAGTACATAAAACAGGACAACGTCGACGCCTGTACATAGCGCGACCGGCATAGTCACTATTAAATACTCCATATTTTTAAGAATTTCGAAATCGTGTTGATGTTAGTGTTACAGTCTTTTAGATATTTTTTGACACATTTTTGTAATAAGGACCAATTTTGATGTTGATATTTACAGTTAAATCGTGCGAAGTTTATATTAGTGAAGACGTGAAAATAATCGTATCAAAAATCCGAAGTTTTCCTGATTGTGATAATTGTGATGAAATCTCTTTGTGATAGTGGCACGAGGCAGTCACGTTAGATGTAGACGTCAGCTAGGTCACAAATGGTGCCTATAATCGTTACCCACTTAATGCGACATCAAGGAGTGATGCATTGTACCACAAATGACGAGTTACTCATAGTATTCACACTAGTTGCAGTTTAATTGCGACAGTGTAAGAAACTGTTGCATTTACGAGTATACAATAAGTTAAGATGAAGTGATTTGTATAGTTACGCTTTTTACTATTTTATGTACAGCATTTATTATGTAAACGTATCATTCCTGTACTAGGACTTAAGTTCCGAAACGTTGGAGCTTAGATGTTACATACTCTGTTTAAATTTGTTACCAGTAACAGTTACTATTATCAGCATCGATAACAGATTTTCGTACAAACATTGTATAACTTAGAATAAAATTTTCAGTATCGTCAGATCTGAGGTGTACAACTTGCCACATTTATTTAGTTATGTTTTGACAACAGTTTGTTCGAGATGCATATAAATCGTAATTGACGTGTGCGACTCCTATACTATATTATATTTTAGTTTTAATTAAAATGAAGCTATTACCGCTTAGTAAGCAAGCTCTAGTTCTCTGCCATAATGCATGTTCCATTATATTGTAATACTCACTTAAGTTAATTTTTCAATTATTTTTAGATCTCCTTACGTCTAATGCATTTATTTTATCTTTAGTTTAGGGATTTTTATATCTTATAATTCTTATTAGCAGTGTATCAGTTGAGTGGACAATTGACAAACTCGGTAGTTCCTGGAATTGTATGTCTGTTGATACGTTCTTGTGATTTTATCTGTAATTATTATTACTCCTTTTGGGGCCAATCATGGTTGTTAGGTCAGACCTGCAATAGCTTCAAGTGCCTTATGAAAATTGTTGATTTTAATCATTGAAGCGGATGACACTGCCATTAAAAGGTTAATTGCACAATCAAGTTTTAGAAGTTCAAATATTCTTCCACATAGCTTAAGTAAATATTTACACATTCATTACCATTTAGAAATTATTATAAGATTTAGTGTCGGTACCGTGTTACAGAAGCTTATACAAAATTGTGAACAAATAACTAAAGTTTGTTGATTTAGTTTTAACATGGTACCATTGTAGGTTATTTCCGGAGTTACCATCATACAATCAAAATGTAAAGTTCGCAGTACAACCATACTAAGTCTTGTCAATATAAAACTAAGTGCCTTCAATCGTTAGTCATTAGGATTTTAAACGTTCCAGTTTATAAACTAGTTCAAAAATCAAACGAATAAGTTTGACGATAGTGGTCCTCTAGAAGAATCAAACTTCTGCAATGTACAATATTTCTCAACTGTGATATGTAATTTTTTCAGCAAAATCCAATTATAAGCGGATAAAAAATCAGTGACAAAATGTAAATTTTACGTATCGCTAATTACCGGTAAGATCATGATCCTAGTGATTTATTAACCTCCTTTCACATGAGCATTTTATTCAACGCGCGTTAAAAAGTACAAGGGAGCGATTATAAAAAAAGAGATAATGTCTTAAGTGATATTTAGAGACGGTGTCGCCATATCTTTGACACGAGTTGTATAAAAATCTTGTGAATTTGCAGGTTTATTCTAATGAACATAGTTTACCTTGATACTGCCTATAGAATATTACTAGGTGATAGAAGAAAGTGTAATCTGTTGATAAAAGTTACAGTGATTAAATGCATTTGATTGTATTTGTATAACCATTTTTGTATTTTTTAATAAAGTTGCTATACTTGATTATTTCGTTTTACTTTCAAATAGTCTTAATTTTAACTGTGAAAATAATTTTGGGGCCATACGGACTGGGGCGAATCGTGTGGGTTACAAAACTAACACATTAACATTGCATGCTACAA
Organism: Thaumatotibia leucotreta; assembly: GCA_025490895.1. NCBI lineage: Eukaryota > Metazoa > Arthropoda > Insecta > Lepidoptera > Tortricidae > Thaumatotibia > Thaumatotibia leucotreta. The sequence goes on from JALPQI010008575.1 coordinate 38,179, forward strand.
GTAATAAGGTACATTTTGGAAAATTGTAACAATGATCAGTCTGTTTTTATTCTGTAAACGGACTAGCCTAATTATTGATAAAAACTTTTAAGCATCTACCATTCTCAAAAGCTGCTACATATTTGCTTTGAGTTCAGACTGGTCCTTGATGAACAAAATTATGAAACTACATTAAGAAGTTATGGTTCAAGTACTCGCATGTATATTAAGGAGGTAGATATAGTTATACCTGTAGATAAAGCAAATTAATGGGAGACATGGTGCATTATCCTATGCTTGGCAGCACATTTTATTCTTAAAGGTGGCTTGGCTTTACAGTAACGGTGGTAGCTTAAGTATTTGCACGTTTTATTTTGATTTGCGTTTTATTTCAGTTGCACAGTTGTACACTCCTTATATATTGGGTTATGGTACTTCGGGTTTGAGCGGCGGTAAGGCGGGATGGACGCTATACGAGTGTGTGGACTGCGGGAACAAGTATAAGCACAAGGGGTCACTCCAACGGCATATTAAGTACGAATGCCGAAAACAGCCCAGTTTTAAATGCCCTTACTGTGTTTATCGGGCCTCTCAGAAACACAACCTGTTGTTGCACGAACGCCATCTACATAAAGATTTACCAGAGAAGGTGGATTTTGTATCGGAATGACACTGCAGTGCGTCAATGTCAGTAAAGTTTTAGTTTTACCGTAGCGACTAACATTGGGTTTGACTCTGGGATGTTGTTAACATTTAACTATTTATCGAATATCTAACCAACTAGTCTATTACGAAATTCATGGGAATCATTTACTTATACATTAAATAACTATTGACCCAAAAATATTTGAGCATGAATCTAAATTCGTTCTTCTCTTTTTTTTATTAATCTCACTTAATTTCGGGTATTCTAGACCTACACCAATAGTTTTTGTTTAGTTTGCACGCAACTAGTACTGTAGACTTCATAGCTTCTTACTCTTGAATGCAATAGGTCGGTATTAACATAACATAATTAATCTTCAAAATGGATATTGATAACATAAAATATAAATCAATGCTGCGGACAGTTTCAGACTTGTTTATTAAAGTTCCAAAAAATATATTTAACACAGAGTTTCATACTCATTTAAAATTAGTAAGATTTGTATAAATTTCTCAAATGAAGTATTTCTATTTTGCTCCCTAGATGGCGTTACTAAGTCACAATATAGGCAGAAGTGATAAGTCCGTACAAAATAGTCATATTTAATGGGACTGACATGTTAATGAAGAACACGATGTGTAACTAGCGTCTTTTAAAGAAAAGCAGTTTTTATTTATCTTAATACATGTAACGTTATCAATCTCCATCCTGTAAATATATAAAAAAACACAGGAATATTGAAACTTATTTCTGTTACAGCTATTAACAGTTTCAAAGAAAGAAAATCCTTGGACCTTATACTTAACTACTGAGTTCATCGAGCCGAATGCAAGAGGATAGTGAAGATGTGATCCAGGCCAGTACACTACATCGCACACCCAGCCATAAACTTGCAATTTAACAAAGGATTGCATATTTAAAGTTTTTTTATTATTTAGTTGTATATTATCTAATACCAACGCCAATGCTGTGGCCATAAGTTTCTTTATAATGGCAATGGCATGTTCGGAATACATTAGAAGCCTTAAAGTTTTGGAACCACCCCACCGGCTAAATGTAAGATAGTGCCCAAGCCCATAGACATGTTTCAATCAACATTGGGTTTGTCAATTGTAGGGTACTTCTGTATGCGATGTTTAAAACAGATGGTATTAGAATAAAAGTATTGAATCGATTACAAAAAAACTTCAGGGAAGTACCCATAAGAGAGTGCCTTTAATATAATCGAGTGGGTGTTAGCACAATAATAATAGAGGCTATTAATATTCAAACGTAGTGCCAAATCTTGTGCCTTCATGTACCTGTACCTACATTAATATACCTAGTACTAGTAGTAATACCTACTTCTTAAAATTCTAAGACTAAATTCTTAGAATCGCAATGGCTCATGGCAGCCATTTTAGGAACAGTTATATTTGAAATTAATTGTCTAAACGTTTTTTCTCATTGTGTTCGTTGAACTAGATGGAGGAATTTTAATTGGACGTCTAATGTAGGTACAACTACAACAACCTTAGTCTTGGCAGTTATGCGGCAGCTATTTATTTTGACTGTTGATTTAAAGTATAATAAAATTTTAGACAAATGTAACTAGTTGTATGTAAGACATTTTATACATTATTACAGATAGATTGTTATATTTTCTTGTTCTTGTTATAAATAATTATTTGTTAAGTGTGTGTTCCTTGTTACCAAAGAAATTGTATTATTGTAAAGTATAACCGGAAATGGTAGTGAGGTGTAGGACATTACCAATGACAAAAGAACTTAATAGGTATACATTACATACGTGCGTAGCGTAAAAATATAATTACCATGGAAATGATTAACAGACGAGTTCATGCCACGTATATGTAATTTCAACGCTTTGCCAAGTAAAAATCACATCAACTTGGCATTTTGACAACCTTAATACGTAAGTAGATATACGCACGTAACCACAACGTGTAGGCTTCTGCATTAACTAGTCTGGTTTTTCTTCTAATGGAATTGAAAATATAATCTTCGTATGTATTGCACAACTATTTAAGTTATTTTGTCTTTGACGTTTGTGATTGTGTGGTGAGAAGAACATGCCACATAAGATTATTAAAATGCAGTAAATTTAGTCTTTCGTTCTTCTAATACGTTCAACTATACTACCATCAGATATGTGTAAATAACAAGAACCTGTATTCGTCTGATAATGCCCCCAAGAAGTAAATGGACTCAATACATGAAGAATTATTGAGTCTAAACCTAAAAGTCCATATTATTATTCACTACTTATTGAAACTACAATACGTAAAAAAAAAACAGTTTTTGTGCAAGTTAAATTTTGTATAGCAAATTTTGACAGAAAAAAAATCCTCATAGAAAAAAAACAACTTTTCTATGACGAGTCAATAAAACCCGCCTACGTTTATTAAATTTGCCATCGTGATTTTTGTTATGATTAAGTTTTTTTTAATCGTCCCTAATCGCAGCGTTAGACGCAAGCGATCAATAAAATGGGCAACTAATAAAAGATAACCAGTCATTGTTATTTACTCGTCTCTGTCTGACGAATGTAATGTTGAAGCCCTCGTACTGTGAGCCCGGATGGTATTATTGTCGTGAGCAAATGTTGTTATGTATACCAAACGTTTGTAACCAAATTTTGTATTAGTACAGTATTTCTGTTAAATGATTTTATTGCATTTGTTACTGTTATACTAAGTTACCGTTAAAGTTCAAATTTGAATCGCGCAATATTGAAACCAAAGAATCTACCAGTCGATTATTAGCCTAAGATTTTAGTGCTTTAATAAAATACATAGATTTAATTACTGTTAAGTAAATTATTATGGTTATTTACTAGATAATGTGTTTTGGATATTATAGTTAAGGACGTGACATATTGTTCTAAGACACAGACAATAATGGAACGGGAGCCTAATTTCTTAATTGAAGATAATGAGGGTTTTCGACAAATTTTCTGCCACCAGGCGGCGCTTCGTACGCACCTGGTCTCGACAACTGTCAGATTCATACTAATTCATAGGCACCTGGGCCTAAAATATTTAAATTCTATTTTATTTGGAAGAGAATTGATTTTGTAATGGATTACGACTATTACACGGTCATCGAACTGAAGACGGAGCTATAAAACAGGCGCGCAAAGTCACTGGTATTAAAAATAATTACTTTAACTTTGTTAATTTCATGAGAATGGACTTGGAACTATTTTATTTATTTATTTTAGGTAACAATATGCCTAAAGTAATGGTTTTCAGAATAAATAAACCTATAAATATGTTGAAAATTAAATGTGCGTATTTATTTTGACAGTTCGTTAAACGGCCGGCTCAGTGCTGCCATCTCACCTCCCCATAGCGGCAGAAAAAGTATCAAAAACCCTCATTTTCTAGACAGAACAATTATAAATTGTCAATACTTAGGGTCCATTTTATAACTACGTTTGTTAGTCGATCAAGATTGCTAAAATGAATACGTAATTCACTAAGTAGGTATTTCTTATATGAAAACTTGAAAAGTAGATCATTAATTGTAAATTAACATGTTAATTGTTTGGCTTCTTAGTAATCTGACACGTTAGCCCGAAAAACACAATTTTCTCCCTTCCGTTAGTTAATTGAAAACTAAAATGAGCCATTACGTTTGTTTATGTGTCAAAGATAGATCTCTAAAAATCGTACCTTAAAATAACAGCACAACGCTATTTAATGAGTTGAGTTTCTAAAAGAGTCATACAAAGCATGTAGTGTCCTGTTATTTCTAGGTCTTATCAAGGTCCCGTATAAAGTAGCGCCATCTACAATAATAATTAATACGATACATGTGTTGTAGACACTGCAACTGTTAATTCTCCATTTAGAAAACTTGGTAAATATTTAGGTATTTTGAGTAAAACCATATTTCAAACAAATAGACGCAGAACATAAAGACGCAATTTTATTGAAATGATTATTGTATTTTTAACGACATCGAGTGTGTTTGGTTTGTTCTTTTTTAATTGGAAATGCATGTGAATAAATGTTTCGATTTAACTATATTTTTTTATTCGTATATATCCCCTTTTGAGTCATATTTAGGATGTCAAATCAAATCGCGAAAAATTATGAAAATAGTACGATAGCATTAGCTAGAGTTTACTGTAAGTAGAATTTTAGAATAATTTATAGTATGAACCAATGAGAAGTTGATTACAAACTGACTTCTTGTTTCAGGTGAGGTTGATTTCTTTAAAACAATGATGCAAAACATGATGCCCATAATGCCAATGAAGACAAAAAACTACTGGTCGCAATATGACATGTCCTACGAATGCGAGAAATGCAAGAGAAAATACCGGCATAAAAGCACGTACAGGCGACACGTCACTTATGAATGCGGAAAAGAACCAATGTTCCGTTGTCCATTTCTAGATTGTAATTATAAAGCTTATCAGAAAACGCACACAGATGCACACATCAAGACGAAACATAAACTGTCGTTAGAATATAAACGATGATGCACAGAGATGCACCTAGGCTTAACAAAATTGTGATATTAAATTAATTTATTCTTTTACGCGTAAGTTTTATTTACGATTACCTGTAGCTTTCATTTTAACAGTGCTACGAAGAAACCTACACTGGAATATTTAAGATAAGTAATCGGGCTAAAGCTTAGATACAGTAGGCAGGTACCTATAAGGTTTATACTATTAATAACTTGTGGCTGTAACCACGAATAATATAAATAAATATGACCCGAGTTTGCTACATGTCATGATAGAGGCGTACTTACAACTAAGCTTTTAATTATAAATTATGTACCTACGGAATTATTCAAGCGTCAGCACAAAAGTACCTACTTATTGCATCATTTTGAAATGAAGTTCAGCCTTAAAATGCAGCAAGCGGATTAACTACAAAAATATGTAATTAAATTAATTTGTAATACTTACGAAATTTGCCGCTATATTTTTGACAGTAGAGTACTTATGATTTAAACTTAGTTATCGTTAATTCACGCAACGTTTTCTATGCTAATTATACGTAAACAATATGCTATCTTATTGGTTGGATTACATGATACACTTCGACCCATTGGGATCTTTTGTGTAATAAAAAACAATATAATATGTTACTAAGCTCGAGTAAATATTTTAAGACGGACATGTCGACTTTATATCAACGGATATCCGATTTAATTAATTCCCACTGGCAACATCAATACAAATTTTCACTAATTTAGTCATAATAATATAAAAATATGATGACAATTCATGATAAAGAACGATATTTCGTAGAAAATGTATGTGATAATAATTTATACCATCATAAATGAATATGATAAAAACCATATGTTACATAATACTGCGGTTAGTAGAAAAAAAGACACCTCTCTGCTGTCAATAATGTCAATTTTGGCATTTGAAAATGAGATGAGTTTGAAATGTTTTCAGTAAAACAATTATTCAGATATAATTGAAAATGCTGTAGTATTCTTTAATTAATTGAATAAAAAACCATAATGAATCGTCTTATATTTATGAATAGGTTCAGTGTTAATTTAGTTAGAAACAGTATTATCAGGTCTACGCCGAAATTATTAAGTCCTATAATATGTCCTTCCAACTACATAATCCGAGGGGCACACGACCAGAAGAAGAACATTAGATCAACGTTGAACTATGTAGTAGCCCTAGGAGTCATGACTGTGGGCCTCAGCTACGCAGCTGTACCACTGTACCGGATATTCTGTCAGGTATGATAACCTCTCAATAATTACACTCAACAATTACACATAACATTTTCCTGGTGTGATGTAAAACTCGCGTATTGGGTCTTCAAGTAAAGACTAGCTTCAAAGTCAGTACCGCTGGTTTTGAATATATTTTACACCATTACTTTATTAGCATATTCTGATTATTAACCATAGAATACAGATTAATGATAAGATGTATTTCTATATACATATATATATAATATTAATATGATTAGACTATTAGATAGTTAGACATGGTATGACAAACTTCATAGAAAAAGGAGAAGTCCACTTAAATATCCATTATAAAATATAATAAACCATCTTTTCCTGGAAATGTAAAGATTTATAATATTTTCTGTTCATAAAGAACCCCTTATTAGGTCTGTCTGAATGTTTATTTTTGAGATCAAGCCAACAGATAGAGATAATAGTTTGTCATTCTGCTAGCCAAATGAATAAAAAGCCCAATGTTACAAAAATGTTGTCCCCTAATGGTCGTTCCATAACCCTTTAACGGGCAAGACTCAAAAAAAATTGTGGGTTCAAGCCTCAACGCCATTATATAGTATGAAAAATTTTCTACAAGAAAAAAATACAAAAAGATAGTGCTGTAGGGTGGTCGATTTTGAGACATAAAGATGAGAGATAAAGGGTTAAAATTCAAATATTATTTGTGACCATAATCTCAGGCCTACAGCTATGGTGGGACAACAGGACAGGCAGAGGCCAGTGATGTAGTGAGCACCATGACTTCAGTGAAACATCGGCCCATCCGAGTCCGCTTCAATGCTGATGTGGCTTCATCAATGCAATGGAATTTCAAACCGCAGCAGCCAGATATTACAGTGAGTGCTATTTCGCAATACTTTTTCTCTGATTTAAAATTGATTTGAATTTTTTCTAGCTGCGGTTAATTTCTTCCTCATTCTTTCGGTATTGGTATGAGTAGACTTCTCATTTTATTCACCCCTTTCTTCCCTGGATTTGCCCTGGGTCTGATACGAAAATAATTAGGAATTTGTCGACCTAATTTATCTCAGTATGTAATAATAATAAATAAGTTGTTTCTTTTTAATTGTGGACTATGGAGTCATTTTGTTATCTAATTACCCATAGTTGGGAAAAAATCCACCACCCTAAATTGTCTTACGTAAAGATGAGTTTACACTTGCAAGTTATTATTGAATGTTTTGAGATGCAACTATTGTAAGAGTGAAAGTGGCCAGTATCTGCATTTCTTTCTTGCATATAACTTTGTTTCAAAACTTGCAGCAATATCTTGCACGTGTAAACTCAGCTTTACGTAATACAGGAACAACCCTTTCATAAATAATATACTTATTGTTAGACTGATTCTGACGCACATATTTTGTTACCGAATGTGGTAAAATTTGGAAAAATATGGACTCAGTCACCCTAACTAGAACATTTAGAAAATCTTAACTTCACACCTCAATTTAATTAATAAGGCCGATAGCTTTGGAGACCGCGACCTTAGAGACAGGGGCTGTGATCCGCGCTCCGGGTCGTATCTGGTGCAGCGTATTTCGTTAGCTATACAGCGCAGTAATGCTGCAGGTGTGATTGGAAAGTTTGGGCCGGATACGATTCGGAGCGGTAGTTTGTAATTTTGAGTTTAAGGGATTATGACTAAGCCTGTTGCGGATCGCTTTATTGTTTGTTTTGTGCTGCTTATTATTTATTTTTTTTGTTCACATTTCACGAAGCCTGCGCTGTGGATTTGAGACTTGTTATTGATTCTATATGAGGTTGATAAATAAATGTATTTGAATTAATAAGGTGAGCTTGACAACTGTATTGTTAACACCTCAGGTGCTGCCAGGCGAGACAGCACTTGCATTCTACACGGCGCGCAACCCCACAGACAAGCCGGTGACAGGCATAAGCACATACAATGTCATCCCGTTCGAGGCTGGACAGTACTTCAACAAGATCCAGTGCTTCTGCTTTGAAGAGCAGCAACTCAACCCTCATGAACAGGTATGATGCCATTGAGTACCGTAAAACCATACAACTATAGTCCACTACTACAACTATGGTCCACAAGTTCAACTCGTAATTAAGCATCAATGGAAATCTTTTATTTCAGTTTTATCTAAGTTTTTTAATCATTAATGAGGAGACTTTGTGTATCAACTGCGTCAATACTATAACAAATGGCACTAAATCGAAGATATTTCACTTAGTTTTGGACCATAGTTGGGAACTTTTGGACTATAGTTGGGTAGTTTTACGGTACCATTTTTTTTATTTTCATTAAAATTATTTTCATTTGTGGTTTTATTGTGTGATATCACAAAAAGAAAAAAAATCGTGTTTTCTTGTGTGATTTCACGAAATCCATTGTACAGAATCAAAATAAAAATCGAATATGCTTAAATATCGAATACAGACAGAATAGGCAGGACGACTGAGCCAAAAAATTAAATTATATTATTAGTTAAATTATCACACTCATATTCTCTCATACTCATAGACACTGATTTTTTGTTTTGTCAATAAACTAAAAATTGACAAAAATAAAGGGGGTCATAGTTCAGAAGTATGGGCTTGTTATAGTGAAAGTTGCTCAATGCTCATCCCTAGTACCCAGTTCGCTCTTGCTCTACGATCCAGATGTCACCCTGTAAAAGAA